>AWOL01S0005247.1:152168-196148 GCA_000715115.1 Nicotiana otophora
TATATATATTGTGAATTGCTAGATAAAAATATTAAAGGATGAAAATCTCATATACTTGATTTTCTGTTTAAATTAATTAATTGTTAAGAGAAATTGTTCTTCCTCCTGAATTTATCTTTAATAAATATACTCTCATTCCGGAGGTACATAAAAAAATGTTCTCCTTTTTTGTGGAGTGGGCCGAACGCCTCAGCAGGATAGATGCATCTATAGATCATGCCGCACGTCCCTCGGCAGTGTACACGACACTCTAGATCGGGTCGTACGACCTCGGCAGAAATCATGCTTAATAATAATAATAATTACGCGATACTTGGACAGTTTATTGCAGCTTGTAAAGCTATTTGATAAATTAGAAATTTTATTGAAATTGAAGGATTTAATTAATAGATTGAAAATTATTGCATTTGAAGGATTTTTATTATTTCTGCTAATTGAATAAAATTATTGTTAACTTTGTGAATCATGATGATTTGAATCATTATAATTTATTCCATTTATTATTGTTGACCCTTAGTGAGTGTCAAAGTCGGTCATCTCGTCTCTACCACTTCGAGATTAGGCTTGATACTTACTGGGTACACGTTGTTTATGTACTCATGCTACACTTGCTGCACTTTTTGTGCAGGATCTGAGACAGATACTAGTGAAGGACCTATCATCGCACATCCTCGTTATCCAGGGGCGTAGTGGTGAGCTGCCTTTCTGAGCCGTCCTGTAACTACCAGTGCCTCTTCTTATATTTTTAATTCTGTTTATTTTCATTTCAGACAGTATTTGGAGTTTTGTATAATCTACTAGATACTCATACACTTGTGACACAAGGTCTTGGCACACACATTTGTAGAATTTGGTATCTTATTATTTTTTTTGGATTTAAATTTTATCGATATATGTTTAATTTATTAGTTGGCTTACCTAGCTGTAGTGTTGGGCGCCATCACGACCTATAGGTAAAATTGGGTCGTGATAATATGGTATCAGAGCACTAGGTTCATGTAGGTCTCACAAGTTATGAGCAGATCTAATAGAGTCTTGCGAATCGGTACGGAGACATATGTACTTATCTTCGAGAGGCTATAGGGTGTTAGGAAATTAACTTTCTTCATATTTCATCGTGCAATTGATGTAGTTCTAAATATCCTTCTCTTATTCTCTCTCCGATGGTGAGAACACGCTCTAATGAGGTTCCATACAAGGGAAGAACTACTCCTTCAGTTGCTAGAGGCCAAGAGAGGGCCCCAGCCCGTGGTAGAGGGCGAGGATGTCCCAGGACTGTTCCAGTTATGCCGCCAGTGGGTCCAGCAGAGAATCCCATTATTGAGGACCAGGGTGAGGTACCTGTGGCAGAGCCAGCTCAGGTGGATTTTACATCTGCACCGGGATTTCAAGATGTCATAGGTCATATGCTGTGGTTCATGGACAATATGACTCAGGCCGATTTATTTCCGACAGACCATTTCTCAGGCGGGCGGGGGAGAATAGACTCCGACCGCACAGGCTCATGGACAGGCAACTGCTGTATATCAGACCCAGGGTGCACTACCCGTGGGTGGAGCCCAGCCAGTGGCAGCAGCTACACTTGAGCCCAGACCAGCTGTAGTCGTTGATCCTCAGAAATTATTGGATGGATGGACTAGACTACATCCTCCTGTCTTTGGGGGTGAGTGACATGAGGATCCCCTGGATTGCATTGATCGGTGCAAGGATAGACTGTACAACATGAGGATATTGGAGTCTCATGGGGTAGACTTTGCTACTTTTCAGCTAGAGGGCAGAGCCCGTAGATGGTGGCAGTCTTATGTTCTTGGCATACCAGCAGATTCTCCTCCCATGACTTGGGTTAGGTTCACCCGTATCTTTTTGGAAGGGTATATTCCACCCTCTCAGAAGGAAGAGTTGCGGTTTCAGTTTGAGCAGCTCCAATAGGGTCAGATGTCAGTGACTGATTACGAGGCGAGGTTCTTTGAGTTATATCGCCATGCACTTATGATACTCCCTACTGAGGCGGAGAGAGTACGGAGGTTTGTAGCTAGTTTACATACTGGCATTCAGGCCACTATGGCTCGAGAGGTTGAGATGGGTACTTCTTATGAGCTAGTCGTGGAGATAGCCCAGAGGATTGAGGGTGTACGTCAGCATAGCCGAGAGTAGTTTACTAGAGATAAGCGGTTTAGGTATTCTGAAGAGTTCAGAGGTGCTCCGTCTGGGGGCAGAGTTCAGTTAGTGAGGGGGCAGTCCAACAGGCCCCCATATCCAGCACCACCGCCTCCTCGAGGTGCTCCAGTACGACCCTATCTCAGTGCTATACTAGAGAGTTCTTACGCCCACCAGCTATTCAGGGTTCTTCTAGTGGGTATTCAGGTCACTAGGGCTAGACTTCTAGTCAGTAGCTTATTGCACCGAAAAGTTGTTACGAGTGCGGGGATCCCAGTCACATATGGAGATTCTGCCCCAGACTACGGGGTAGACCAGTGCATCAGGGTCAGCAGCCTATGATTACCGCACCAGTTGCTCCACCAGTAGTCCGACCATCAAGAGGTGGAGGATAATGGGTAGGGGCCGTCCTAGAGGTGGAGGTCAGCCAGGCAGAGACCAGCCAGTTGGCGCTCCAGCTCGGTTCTATGCTTTTCCGGCCAGACCATATGCAGAGGCCTCAGATGCCATGTTTACATGTATTATTTCTGTTTGCGGCAAAGATGCCTCAGTATTATTTGATCCAGGATCTACGTATTCATATGTGTCATCTCTATTTGCTCCATTCCTGGGTGTTTCTCGTGAGTCCTTGAGTACTTCTGTTTATGTGTCCACTCCTGTGGGCGATTCTGTTGTTGTGAACCATATCTACCAGTCCTGTATTATTACATTTTGTGGTTATGAAACTAGAGCAGATCTCCTATTGGTTGAGATGACCGATTTTGAAATTATTCTGGGCATGGACTGGTTATCTCCATATCATGCTATTCTAGATTGTCATGCCAAGACTGTTACCTTGGATATTCCATCATTGCCTAAGCTGGAGTGGAAGGGTTCGTCTGTTAGTTCATTTAATCGAGTTATTTCTTTTATAAAGGCTCAACACATGGTTGAGAAGGGTTGTTTGGCTTATCTAGCCTGTGTTCGGGATACTGCTGCAGAGACTTTGGCTATCGATTCAGTGCCTGTAGTTTGGGAGTTCTCCGATGTATTTCCTTTAGATCTTCCAGGTATACCACTTGATCGTGATATTGATTTCTATATTGACTTGGCTTTAGATATCAACCCTATATCTATCCCACTGTATCGCATGGCTCCGAAAGAATTGAAAGAACAACTTGAGGAGTTACTAGCCAAAGGGTTCGTCAGACCGAGTGTATCGCCTTGGGGTGCACTGCTATTATTTGTGAAGAAAAAGGATGGAACAATGCAGATGTGTATTGATTACCGCTAATTGAACAAAGTCACTATTAGGAACAAGTACTCGTTGCCGCGTATTGATGATCTATTTGACCAGTTGCAGGGTGCTAGGGTGTTCTCTAAGATCGACTTGAGCTCGGGGTACCATCAGTTGAAGATTCGGGATTCGGATGTTCCGAAGACTGCTTTTCGGACTAGATATGGTCATTATAAGTTTCTGGTGATGTCCTTCGATTTAACTAACGCCCCGACAGCATTTATAGATCTGATGAACATGGTATTCAGGCCATATATTGATTCGTTTGTCATTGTCTTTATTGATGACATTTTGATTTACTCGCGCAGTAAGGAGGAGCACGAGCAGCATATGAGAATGGTGCTTCAGACATTGCGGGGAAAATATTATATGCTAAGTTCTCCAAATATAAGTTCTGGCTAGAGTCTGTAGCATTTTTGGGACATATTATATCGGGTGAAGATATTAGAGTTGATCCCAAAAAGATTGAGGCAGTTCAGAATTGGCATCGTCCCACTTCGGCGACTGAGATCAGGAGTTTTCTCGGTTTAGTAGGTTATTATCGTCGGTCCTGGAGGATTTTTCATCTATTGCAGCACCTTTGACCAAATTAACCTAGAAGGGTGCTCC
The DNA here is from genome assembly GCA_000715115.1 of Nicotiana otophora. Classification (NCBI taxonomy): domain Eukaryota; kingdom Viridiplantae; phylum Streptophyta; class Magnoliopsida; order Solanales; family Solanaceae; genus Nicotiana; species Nicotiana otophora. The sequence goes on from AWOL01S0005247.1 coordinate 156,211, forward strand.
GTTCCGATGGTCCGATGATTGTGAGGCGAGCTTTCAGAAGCTCAAGACAACATTGGCTACAACACCAGTGTTAGTGTTGCCTTCCGGTTCGAGGATGTATACAGTATATTGTGATGCTTCACATGTTGGTTTGGGTTGTGTATTAATGCAGGAAGGGTGAGTTATTGCATATGCTTCACGTCAGCTAAAGCTACACGAGCAGAATTATCCGGTACATAATTTGGAGTTCGCTGCGATTATTTACGCTCTTAAGATTTGGAGGCATTATCTTTATGGGGTGTCTTGTGAAGTTTACACTGATCATCGCAGTTTGCAGCATTCGTTCAAGCAGGGGGACCTAATTTTGAGGCAGTGCAGATGGCTGGAATTACTGAAAGATTATGATATTACTATCCTATATCATCCGGGCAAAGCAAATGTGGTTGCAGACGCTTTGAGTAGAAAGGCGGATAGTATGAGTAGTTTGGCTTTCATCTTAGCAGAGGAGAGGCTATTAGCTTTGGATATTCAGTCCTTGGCCAACAAACTTGTGTGGCTGGATATTTCAGAGCCCAGCCGAGTTCTTGCATGTGTTGTAGCTCAGTTTTCACTGTTAGAGCAGATCAAGGCTTTCCAGTATAATGATCCACACTTAATGGTCCTTTGATAAACGGTACTATGGGGTGGTGCCAAGAAAGTTACTATTAGAGCGGATGGTGTTCTGCGACTCCAGGATCGTCTATGTGTTCCTAATGTGGATGGAATGAGGAAAAAGATCCTAGAGGAAGCACACAGTTCTCGGTATTCTATTCATCCAGGTGCTATGAAGATGTATTATGATTTGAGGCAGCATTATTGGTGGAGACGAATGAAAAAGGACATAGTTGAGTATGCGGCTCGGTGTCTAAATTGTCAACAAGTTAAAAATGAGCACCAGAGGCCAAGTGGCCTACTTCAGCAGATGACTATACCAGAGTGAAAATGGGAACACATCACTATGGACTTTGTAGTTGGGTTGTCGCGGACCTTGCGGAAGTTTGATACAGTTTGGGTCATTATTGACAGGTTGACCAAGTCGACACACTTTATTCCTGTCATGACTACGCATACTTCAGAAAGGTTGGCCCAAATATATATTCAGGAGATAGTTCGGTTGCATGGTCTACCAATTTATATCATATCATATAGAGGCCCTCAGTTTACTTCACATTTATGGAGAGCAGTACAAAGTGAATTGGGGACCCGTGTAGAGCTCAGCACAGCCTTTCATCTACAGACCGACAGGCAGTCAGAGCGGACAATTCAGATTTTGGAAGATATGCTCAAGGCATGTGTGATTGACTTTGGAGTTCAGTGGGATAGTTTCTTGCCTTTGGCCGAGTTTGCTTATAATAACAGTTACCAATCCAGCATCTAGATGGCTCCATTTGAGGCTTTATATGGTCGGCGATGTCGTTCGCCCATCGGGTGGTTTGAGCCCGGTGAGGCTAAGTTATATGGTACTGATTTGGTAAAGGATGCCTTGGAAAAGTAAAGTTGATTCAGGAGCGACTCCGTACAACGCAGTCCAGATAGAAGAGTTACGCGGATCAGAAAGCACATGATTTATCATTTATGGTAGGTGAAAAAGTTCTTTTGAAGGTTTCGCCGATGAAGGGAATCATGAGAATTGGGAAAAAGGGGAAATTGAGCCCAAGGTTTATAGTCCCATTTGATGTATTGAGACGAGTTGGGGAGGTTGCTTATGAGCTTGCATTGCCTCCCAGCCTATCGGGAGTTCATCCGATTTTCCTTATATCTATGCTCCGGAAGTATCATGTCGACCTATCACATGTGTTAGACATCAGCACAGTTCAGCTAGATAATAGCTTGGGTTATGAAGAGGAGCCAGTTGCCATTGTTGATAAACTGGTTCCCCAGTTGAGGTCCAAGAGGATTTCTGTAGTTAAAGTCCAGTGGAGGGGCCAACCAGTCGAGGAAGCGACTTGGGAGGCCGAGGAAAACATGCAGAGCAGATATCCACACTTATTCAGCACTTCAGGTATAATTCTAAACCCGTTCGAGGACGAACGTTTGTTTTAGAGGTGGAGAATATGATGACCCAAAATGTCATCTTTAAATTTAATAATTAATTTTGTGTTCTAAGACCTCCAAAATCACTATTTATCATTCCTCGACTTGCATGCACAGTCCGTAAAATTTTCTAGAAAGTTTTTATGTGAAAATAGATTAAAATGTGAATTAGAGCAATAAAACTCAATTGAGTTGACTTTGGTTAATATTTTGAGCAAATAGACTCGGATCAGTATTTTGACAGTTCCGGTAGGTCCGTATTGTGATTTGGGACTTGGGCGTATGCCCGAAATCAAATTCCGAGGTCCCTAGCTCGAGATATGAAATTTTGATAAAAAATTAAAAGTTTACGTTCAAATAGTGACCGGATGTCGAATTATGTGCAAACGACCCCGGAATAAAATTTTGATGATTCCAACAGCTCCGTATGGTGATTTTGGACCTAGGAGTATGATCAGAATTTTATTTGGAAGTCCGTAGTGAAATTAGGTTTGAAATGGCTAAGGCAAGAATTTAAGTTTGGAAGTTTGACCAGGGAGTTGACTTTTTGATACCGGAGTCGGAATACAGTTCCGAAAATTTTCATAACTCTGTTATGTCATTTATGACTTGTGTGCAAAATTTGAGGTCAATCGGACTTGATTTGATAGGTTTCGACATCGAATGTAGAAGTTGGAAATTCTAAGTTTCATCCAGCTTGAATTGGAACATGATTCGTGATTTTAGCGTTGTTTTATGTGATTTGAGGTTTCAAATAAGTTCGTATGATGTTTTAGGACTTGTTGGTATATTTGGTTGAGGTCCCGAGGGCCTCGGGTGAGTTTCAGATGGTTAACGGATCAAAAGTTGGACTTAAAAAGCTGCTGCAATTTTTCCTCTTATGTTGGATATTCTGGGCTGTGATCGAGCCCAGATATCGAGCCCAGGAATCGAGCCCAGGTATCGAGCCAAGGTATCGAGCCCAGGGTTGACGAGGCTCAGGCTCAAGCTTGTGATCGAAGCCACGGTCGAAGGTCCAGCTCAAGGGCCATGATCGAAGGCACATTCTCGATGCCACGATCGAGGCCATAACCGAGTCCCAGGCTCGAGGCCATGATCGAGGCCAAGACCGAAGACCAGGCTCGAGGGCCACGATTGAAACCACGATCGAGGCTCAGTTCGAGGCCCAGTTCCGAAGGCTGCCTGGGCAGTATTATAAAAGAGGGCATTTGTCCCGTTCGCCATTTTTAACAAATTGGAGCTTGAGCAGTGGCGATTTTGGATAGATTTTCAATGAAAGATATTAAGTTAAGTGATTCTAACTCGAATTTGGTCTATATACACAAATATATCATTGTTTTCACAATTTAATTAGTGTTTTGAGATTGAAATTTGGGAAGTTTTTAGAAATAAATTTTTGAGATTTCGGTATCGATTCGGAGTCGGATTTGAGTGAAACTGGTATGATTGGACTCATAATTGAATGGGTTGTCGGATTTCGTAATTTTTGCTGAATTTCGAGATATGGGTCCCACAGATGAATTTTTAATTAATTTTGAAATTTTTATTAAAAATGTAGTATTTTCTTATAGAATTGATTCATGTAATTGTTAGTGATTGTATAGAATTATTCTTGGCTAGATTCAAGCCAGACAGAGTTGGATAATCGTGAAAAAGGTCATCTATTGGATTAAATTGGAGCAAGAAGAGGTAAGTCTCTTGTCTAATCTTGTGAGGGGGAAATTACCTCATAGGTGATTAAAATTAAATAATTGTTGCTAATTATGGGGGCTACGTACGCACGAGGTGACGAGAGTCCGTGAGTAGCTACAATTAATGCTAAAGTCTGGGTAGTTTAGAACTCAAAGCATGAATTACTTGTGTAAATTGTATTCTTTGTTTAATTAATATATATTGTGAATTACTAAATAAAAATATGAAAGGATGGAAATCTCATATACTTGATTTTCTGTTTAAATTAATTAATTGTTAAGAGAAATTGTTCTTCCTCCTGAATTTATCTTTAATAAATATACTCTTATTCCGGAGGTACATAAGAAACTGTCCTCCTTTCTTGTGGAGCGGGTCGAATGCCTCGACAGGATAAATGCATCTATGGATCGTGCCGCACGTCCCTCGGCTATTTACACGACACTCTAGATCGGGTTGTACGACCTCGGTAGAAATCGTGCTTAATAATAATAATAAATACACGATACTTGGACAGTTTATTGCAGCTTGTTTAGGTAATTGATAAATTGGAAATTTATTAAAATTTAATTGCAGCTTGTAAAGCTATTTGATAAATTGAAAATTTTATTGAAATTGAAGGATTTAATTAATAGATTAAAAATTATTACATTTGAAGGATTTTTATTATTTATGCTAATTGAATAAAATTATTGTTAACTCTATGAATCATGATAATTTGAATAATTATAATTTATTCCATTTATTATTGTTGACCCTTAGTGAGTGTCAAAGTCGGCCATCTCGTCTCTACCACTTCGAGATTAGGCGCTTGATACTTACTGGGTACATGTTGTTTACGTACTCATGCTATACTTGCTGCACTTTTTGTGCAGGATCTGAGACAGATACTAGTGGAGGACCTATCATCGCACATCCTCGTTATCCAGGGGCATAGTGGTGAGCTGCCTTTCCAAGCCATCCTGCAGCTACCAGTGCCTCTTCTTGTATTTTTAATTCTATCTATTTTTATTTCAGACAGTATTTGAAGTTTTGTATAATCTAGTAGATGCTCATACACTTGTGACACCAGGTCTTGGCACACACATTGGTAGAATTTAGTGTCTTATTATTTTTCTTGGATTTAAATTTTATCAATATATATTTAATTTATTAGTTGGCTTGCCTAGCTGTAGTGTTGGGCGCCATCACGACCTATAGGTTAAATTGGGTCGTGACATAGGGTACATAAATTTATTCCATAAAAAGAGTTAGAAACTAAAAACAATTAGAATAAAAAGTAAAAGAGGTAACTAAAGTATTTAGGATCAAAAGGTCATATAAGTGTCTAAGAACCACAATCAAAGCTAAATGTTGAACAAGAACAAGCTTTCAAGACTATATTATAAAGATTCGACTCCGGTATAGCAGGATTATCCTTTGTAGAAGTCTCAAGAGGAATCGAAATAATATTCACGTGTCATGCATTACATGCAAATGCTAGATCAAGAAGCATGATACTTTTAGCAATAACAACAAGTGGAGTAACAACAACAATTTTATGATGAGATCGTACAACCCATCTTAGATTTGATATACCTCTTCAAACAACTGAAATAGTCATCACGGATATACCAAAACAGAGCAGTGATGCATAAGGAAAGCAAAATTGATAATATGGGATGAAACGCTTATGGTTAAGCATCAAATGGTCGAAACAATTAACCGAAGTTTTAGAGATATAATGGGTATCAATGAACCATATGGTGAAAAAGTAATAGTTTGGGAGGTAATTTTTGTAAAGTATTACTAGTAGTTCCAAAATTGACGAAAGCAAAAACTATAAATGATAACTTGTCAAAAGTTTACTTATGGCCTTAAATGGAAAAGAATTAATAGAAAAGAAATATAAAAGTAAGAACAGATCCAGCATTCAGTGAATTCTTGCTTCGTGGCGGAAACGGAGAAGACCATCCAATAAAGGATGATTTGGTTCTTCATAATACTTAGTTATCAACCCAATCGTAATATTCCAGGTCTGGGATCACGGACGGAGTTCAGTTACCTTCCACCCCAACTAGAAAGAGTTCCCTTTCGGCCAGGATAAATAGTCGAGTTCAAAGTTAGTGCATTTAGTAAGGGATAAATTTTCATCATTAGATTAAAATGCAATTTGTGAAAATTACATGATAGAAATTAAAAAGTTATCTTAGCTAGTAAAAATAAATATGTTGATCAACTTAATAAAATGTTGATTGCTAAGTTTTGTAGTAAAAATAAATATTTTTTAATTTTTGACTCAACAGAAATGATACTAACAATTACTACCAAGAAGAATACTTAATGTCACGACCCAAAATCCCACCACATGCGTCGTGATGACACTTAGTCTCTAATAGTAGGTAAGCCGATTACTATAACAAAATTTTAAGCCATTGTGTTTTTGAAACAGAGATTAACACAAGTATCGAAACAAAAAAAACTGATATATTCATACAACCTGTCAAGACTGGTAATAGTGAGTCACAAACTCTAACTAAATACATGAAAAGAACTCAAAATCGAAATACAATATTATTCATATACAACTGACAGTACAAGGAAAGACAGAACTCCAAGGGATTACGACGACCAAGAAACTCTACCTTGAATCCTTGCGATCAACAATCTAACTCTACCCGAGTCTGATATCTCCAATACCTGGCTCTGCACAAAAATGTACAATAGTGTAGTATGAGTACACCACGGTCGGTACCCAGTAAGTATCAAGACTAACCTACGTGGAGTAGTGATGAGATACAGTCAAGACACTCACTAGTCAAATATCATGTGCAGTGTAACAATATACGACTAATAATGGAAGGCAGGAATTCAGTAAGTAGCAACAATTTCAGCATGTGCATATAGGCAGTCTAGCAATAAGGATACCGTAAAAAAATCAGTAAAACCAGATAAAGAACACCAAGGACAATATATTAATCAAACTGTCTATCCCAAGTCTTTCACAACAAAGTCTCTCTGTGATACCTCATCTCAAAATAATAAATCATGGGTCTCAACCCACCATCATATACTCACGGCACCTCGTGCCCACATCTTAAATAATAATCTCACGGACAACTCACATGTTAATAATCTCAATATATGGATCCGCACGAACAACTCACGTGCCAATAATATCAATTAGTGGATCGGCACGTACAACTCACGTGCCAATAATATAATCCGCCTGACATATTCACAAGCTCACAATCTCAACATGGAATGAATAATACCATAGTACATGGACATAATCAATAAATGTAAGTGGATCGGCACGTACAACTCACGTGCTGTACGTACAACTCAGGTGCCAATAATATAATCCGCCTGACATATTCACAAGCTCACAATCTCAACATGGAATGAATAATACCATAGTACATGGACATAATCAATAAATGTAAGTGGATCGGCACGTACAACTCACGTGCTGTACGTACAACTCAGGTGCCAATAATATAATCCGCCTGACATATTCACAAGCTCACAATCTCAACATGGAATGAATAATACCATAGTACATGGACATAATCAATAAATGTAAGTGGATCGGCACGTACAACTCACGTGCTGTACGTACAACTCAGGTGCCAATAATATAATCCGCCTGACATATTCACAAGCTCACAATCTCAACATGGAATGAATAATACCATAGTACATGGACATAATCAATAAATGTAAGTGGATCGGCACGTACAACTCACGTGCTGTACGTACAACTCAGGTGCCAATAATATAATCCGCCTGACATATTCACAAGCTCACAATCTCAACATGGAATGAATAATACCATAGTACATGGACATAATCAATAAATGTCAAGTTTCGTACTCATGAGCTAGTATAAGTAGTATGTTACAGTGTATGCATGTGCAAGTGTACTACTGCAGCCCAAATCAATAAGAAATGTCAAGTACATCAAATAGCTCATCGAAATAACAAAGAAAGTTACTCAAAATATATAACAAACACAATGAACATACATTTTTCTTAAAAATAATTCCAATACCACTACCACACCAAGCCTTCGGCTCAACAACATTGAGTACAACAACAACAAAAATGACAACAATATGAATGAGACAATTAAAGAAATACACAGAGAATAGCTACACCAAAGTAAGTCAATTAATGAATCACAGAAGAAAATAAGGGATATTATATCACGGAACAAAACAACCAAACACAAGTGCACCAATAGAGAAATATCAACAAAGACACTCCCGAGATATCGCCTCGTAGTCTCAAATCATAAATAAATTCACAATCTTTCAACAAGGGCCTGAGGTACCGCCTCATAGTCCCAAATCATAACTAAATTCACAATCTTTCAACAAGGGAACTCCTGAGGTACTGCCTCATAATCCCAAATAATAAATAAATTCACAATCTTTCAACAAGGGAACTCCCAAGGTACCGCCTCGGAGTCCCAAAACATAAATAAATTCATAATCTTTCTTTATATCATCGCGGGAGCCTTCACATTAAGTTTTAAAATTATTTTTTCCGAAATAGCATCCCGCATTTTAGCCCACCTTATCACACCGCATGGCTTCTAGTAGTTCCTCTACTAGCCACGCGTATCAAGTCTACCTTATCTCACCGCATGTATTTCAACACCCATACCTTATACCACCGCATGCGTATCAATATCATAACATATCACAAATCGCACCTCAAGTACCCAAATATTACAACTTGCCAAAGAAATCAACAATAACAGTATTCTTCACAATAAGGAATTCACGACTCAACCACAATGTACACAAAGTTTCAATAACAATAACATGAACTAAAAGGTAACTCTGCAAGAAACATCACCTTTAATCACAACCTCAAGTAAACAAATTAATGACTATTTATAACTTAAATTCTCATTTAAATAAATTTTATTTAAAAATCAATTATAAAAGTGTTTCCACAAAAGGGCAACTTAACAATCAAAGTATTCACGAAATAGTCAAAGTGGTAATAATTTCAAATAAGCATATAAGAGCAACTCGGCAAGTAAAGAATGTACATATAACTACAATTTCAAACAAGGCATGTAATAGTGGACATGGCGAATAAAGGTATAACAATATACCAACAATTTCCAATTAAATGCATAAAAGATGCCTTGTATTTTAAACCTATAGAATTTTCCACATATAAGCCCAAGTACGTACTCGTCACCTCGCGTACACGGTTTTTACATTACACAAATTGCACATACGACTCAATTCCTAAGGGGTAATTCCCCCACACAAGATTAGGCAAAATACTTACCTTTAAGAAGTTAGGCAGATAATCCAAAATAGCTTTCTCGTATGAAACGACCTCCGGACGGTTCAAATCTAGTCAAAATAATTTACAATATCATTAAAATTCATCGAAAACAATTTTGGATAATAAAATGTCGACTTAATTTTACATTGAAAACTCAACCAGAAAGTCAATCAGGGGCCCGCATCTCGGAACCCGATAAAATTTCATAAAATTCGAATACCCATTCCGATACGAGTCCAACCATACAAGAATTGCTCACATCCGACCTCAAATCGCCTTTCAAAACCCCAAAATTTAGCCTAAGAAGTTTTCATAATTTTTCCCCAAATTTCCAACTCAAATCACTAATTAAATGATGAAAATAACAATGGATTCATGTCCCGATGAATTCTTTGAAAAATCCACAAACAATTGCCACAAACCGAGCTTTGTAGGTCCAAAAGTCAAAAATGAGATGAAACACTCATCTATATGGTACCACTTTTGGTCTTCCAAAGTGCTGACCGCACATTTTTTTGTGTGGTCCGCACTTTCTAACTTCCGCGGACGTGACCCAAATTGTGCGGTCGCACTTCAGCAGCAACTTCACTACCATGCTTCAGTAAATTGACCATAACTTTTGGTACAAATGTCAAAATGATAAATGGTTTAATTTTATGGAAACTTGGCTCAAAGTGCTACAACTTTAATTTTTTAATCATCTCTAAATTTCTTATAGATTAAATGATATAAGCTTCCGAAGTCAGACTATCAAACCTGTTGATTTCCCCTTCTCCGGTCCGCAATTTTTCCACTGCGGTCCGCACATTTTCCGCTGACTCCACACTTTGGGAGTCTGCGGCCGCACATGGGCTTTGCCCCAGCACTCCAAAAATGTTCCCTCCGCACTTCAACTACTCCAGAATGTCACGAGCCAATTTCTCCTATAGGTCGTGATAGCGCCCAACGTTACTGCTAGGCAAGCCAACCGTGAACTAACTATGTGATTCTCTCTTTTAAAGATTTGAAATAGTTGATTTTTTAGTTTATGCATAAATAAGAAGTAAGAGTTTAATAAAAATACGGGATCAATATTTTAAAGCAAGTGAGATAAGTAAAATAACTCAAAACCATCAAGTGTCTACTAGCATAAATCTCCAAGACTTGGTGTCACAAGTGTATGTGCTACTAGTAGAATATACAAAAGAGTACTACCATACTGTCTGAGATAAAGTAGATAGAAAATAAAGCAAAAGAAAGACTTCGGCTGCTACAGAACGAGCTCGGAAGGCAGCTCACTGCAAAGTCTCGTAGTAGTCAAAGATGCGCGCCGGTTTGATATCCATATGCACCTGCCTCAGATCCTGCACATTTAGTGCAGAAGTGTAGCGTGAGTACATAAATAACACGTACCCAGTAAGTATCTAGTCTAACCTCGAAGAAGTAGTGACGAGGGGTCAACTTCGACACTTACTATGGGCCAACAAAAACATATATAAAATTCTAATTAAACATAGGGTATATAAATGACAATAGAACTCGGAAGCTGTCATGACCCAAAATCTCACCCGTTGTGATGGAGCCTATCTTGATACTAGGCAAGCCATTAATGTCACTAAACCACAATTTCTTTTATGTCTGAAAATATAATATTTAAATAAAATACAAAATCTCCCAAATACAAATACGAACACTCCCCAAAACCTGGTGTCACTGAGTACATGAGCATCTAATATGAATACAAATCTGGAAAAGTACGGTCTACAATAGTCTAAGACCAAAAGTACAGTAATACAGAGATAGGGAAGGAGAGACAAGGTCTGCAAAATACGGCAGCTACCTCTGAATCTCCGAAAAATCAGCTGTACGGAAGATTCAACACCCGCTATGTCCGGGAACACCTGGATCTGCACACGAAGTGCAGGGTGCAGTATGAGTACAACCAACTCAGCAAGTAATAATAATAAATAAGGAACTGAAGATAGTAACGAGCTACACAGTTATGGTTCATTTCCAGTAATCCCAACAAAGAATAGACATGCTATCAAATCTGGCAGTTTAATGTCAAATCAATTTTTATACAGTTCCTGTTCATGTAATCCGTATATCAACAATTTTTCAGAAATTTCACAACAATGACAGATAGCAGCTAAATGCAACAACAAATGGAATTCAAGTACAACCTCTCAGAATAACAATCACTCACTAGGCTCCCTGCCCTCATCACTCCCTGGGCTCCCAGCCCTCATTACTCACTCAATGGGTACCCGCGCTCACTGGGGGTGTACAGACTCCGGAGGGGCTCCTACAGCCCAAGCGCTATAATCTGCACGGACAACTCACGTGTTGCACGGCCAACTCACGTGCCATAGTATAATATAAGGATCCGCACGGCCAACTCACGTGCTATAGTATAATATAAGGATCCGCACGGCCAACTCACGTGCTGCATGGACAACTCACGAGCTATAGTATCAATATCTCATATTCAGGCCCTTGGCCTCACTCAGTCATAAATCTCTCCAATCTCTCGGGCTCTCAATAATCATGAAATCATCCCAAACAATAATGATATGATGTATTAATAATAATAACAGAGACTGAGATAAAATATATAAGTAAAAACTGAGACTAAGTACATATAGCATTTAGCAGGCAATTCAACAAGTACGCGACCTCTGTGGGTCCCAACAGTACTAGCACATAGTCTAAGCATGATTTCTAACATGATTTACAGTCAAATTTTATCAACACATAGAGAGCATATAGCTAACAATAAATTATTCAACTTTACAGTTTCCCGGGACGGACCAAGTCACAATCCCCTCGATGCACGCCCACACGCCCGTCACCTAGCATGTGCGTCACCTCTAAAATAATCGCATGATACCAAAATCCGAGGTTTCATACCCTCAGGACCAGATTTAAAATCGTGACTTACTTCAAGCCGTGAAATTCTTATTCCGCAATGTCCTTTCCTCGTGAATTGGTCTTCAAACGCCTCGAATCTGGCCATAAATAATTTATTTCAGTCAATAAAATTTATTGGAATTAATTCCATAAGAAAATAATATTTTTTCATAAAATCCGAAAATTAACTCAAAAATTGCCCGTAGGGCCCATGTCTCGAAACTCGACAAAAGTTACAAAATCCGGAAGCCCATTCAACCACGAGTCTAACCATACCAATTTTACCAAAATCCGACCCCAACTCGACCCTCAAATCTTCAATTTAAACCAAGAGGGTTTTCAATTTTTCCCAACTCAATTCACCCATTAAATGATAAAAAAAACCATGAATTCGGGTAATTTAACCAATATTGAGTTAAGAACACTTACCCCGTTGTTTCCTCTGAAAATCACCCAGAATCGCCTCAAATTCGAGCTCCAAATCGTCAAAAACTTAAAATGGGACGAAATCCCATTTTCAGAACTTAAACTCACTGCCCAGGCTTTCCTTCTTCGAGAATGCGGTTAGTGTCTTGCGTTCGCGAAGCACAAAATAGCTCCTGCCCAAATTCCTCCTTCGCGAACGCGACATCACCTTCGCATTCGCAAAGCACAAAAATGCCTCTGCCTCAATGTCTTATACGCGAACGTGATGATTCGTTCCCCCTCACTACGCGAATGCGACACCCCCTACGCGAACGCATAGACCAATTGCCTGGGGTCCTCAGCTGCTTCCTCTCTTCTTCGCGAATGCGTAACACCTCTCGCGTTCGCGATGCACACCCAGTTCACCCTTCGCGAACGCGTGCTTCTCTTCGCGAACGCGAAGAGCAAATATTTCCAGCCTCTCAGTTCCTCTTCGCGAACGCGAGGCTCCATTCGCGAACGCGATGAAGGAAACCAGATGGTGTGTCAGAAAAATTCCAGCAGAGGTAAAAAATCCAACCCGTTAACCATCCGAAACTCACCCGAGCCCCTCGGGACCTCGACCAAATAATGCTAAAACCATAAATTACACCCCAATTCAAGCCTAATGAACTTTGAAATTTCTAATTTCTACAAATGACTCAGAAACCTATCAAATCACGTCTGATTGACCTCAAATGTTACACACAAGTCATAAATGATATAACAAAGGTATTCCAATTTTCAGAATCAGATTCCGACCCCGATATCAAAAAATCAACTCCCCGGTCAAACTTCCCAAAAATTAAACTTTCGGCATTTCAAGCCTAATTCCTCTACGGACCTCCAAATAAAATTCCGGACACGCTCCTAAGCCCAAAATTATCATATAGAGCTATTGGAATTATCAAAATTCAAATCCGAGGTCGTTTACATATAAGTCCATATCCGGTCCACTTTTCTAACTTACATTTTTAAATTATGAGACAAAGTGTCTCATTTCACTCTGAGTTCCTTCCAGACCCGAACCAACTAACCCGATAAGTTATAAATTAATTGCAAGACATAAATTGAGTAGTAAATGAGAAAACGGGATTACAATATTCAAAACGACATGTCGGGTCATTACAGAAGCAATGAATAAGTAAATAATCCTTTTACCGATATTAAGTACCAAATCACTTTCCCTCATTTAACTATTTAACCTCTCAAGCCAATAAAACAATATCAAACATAATGGGGCTCCCAGTATTATTACGCACAAATTATGCCAAGGACGTATGGCCCGATCCACAATACATATAAATATACTATGTGCACTGTCGAGGGTCGAACGGTATGAACCATAGATGCCCATAGATGCATCTATTAACCTACTGAGGCGAACGGCCCTCTCCCATGAGAGTAATGGAAATTTACCCCGCTTGCGGAATATACTTGTTGCGCGGTTGAACATAAATTTTCCCAAGTTATTATAATATCCCTCAATTCTTTCCAAAACAAGAAATTCAACTAGAAACTTTTAAATTCTTAGAATCCCCAAATCCCAGCTCTATTCAAGGCAATTAGTAAGAATAATCAAATAACAGTGTCAACAATACATGGTGTAAACCCAAAACTACCGGACATAAGCATAATTAGTAGCTACGTACGGACTTTCATCACCTCGTGCGAATGTAGCCCCCACAAATAGAAGCACATATTAATTAAATTCACCTATGGGGTTAATTCTCTCTTACAAGGTTAGAAAAGAAACTTACCTTATCTCAAAGCTTACTTTCTGGTCCAAGATTATGCTGAACCCCTCAATTCAGTGACAAACGACTCGAAACTAGCCAAACGTTATATAACATAGTCAATGCATGTTCAAAAGTTCATATCCTAACTATCAAAGTGATTACCCAACCCCCAATTGAAGAATTTCTAAAATTCACCCCTGGGCTCACGTGCCCGGATTTCAGAAATTTTTTAAGAAAGTCGTTACCCATAATCTCAGGAACTCAAATATATGATTTTCACTAAATTTCATAACTATTTTCGTCGTTAAATACCATTTTTACCAAAACCCTATGTTTTTCATCTAACCTATGATTGTTTACTAATTTATATGTTATAATCTACACATAAACTATATATTTAACTCACATGCGATAGAAATTACTTACCTCAATTGATTGATGAAAATCCCTCTCTAACCAGCTCCAAAATCGCCCCTAAGAAGTGTAAGAAACGAGCAAAAAATCCTAAGTCCCGTATTAAATAAAGTGTTCTGCCTTCTGCGATTTTCGCACCTGCGGAGCAACCACTGCACATGCGGTTCCGAAACTGCGGACAAATCCTCGCAGATGAGATTTCCCCCAACTACCCAGACTCCACACCTGCGGACAAAAGGTCCGCTTCTGCACGTCCGCGGATGCGACCCATCTTCCCCACCTGCACCATTCCCCACTTTTACGGTCAACTCCTTCGCAGGTGCGGTTCCTGGGCTACCCTATGCTAGTCTGCTTTTGCGGCTTGTGGCTCACACCTGCGGCTCGCCAAGCGCAGGTGCGTTTACACCAAAAGCTGAAAACTTTAGTATTTTCTTTAAGCGAAAACTTGATACGAGCCTCGTCTGTTTAACACCCGGAGCCCCGCCTGAATATACCAATAAGTTTGGAATCATAAAACGGACTCGCTTAAACTCTCGGAACACACAACACAACATCAAAACTAAGAATCACATCCAAACCAATTGAATAAAAAATGTGAACTTCAAGTTCTTCAATTTACTCCTAATGCACTGAAACATACTTAAACTACTCGGAAAGACGCCAAATTTTGCATGCAAGTCTCAGAATCCAAATTGGACCTCGGTAATACCAAAACCTACTCCAAACCAAATTTAAAAAACTTTAAAACCTTCAAAGAGCCAACTTTCACTATTAGACGCCGAAATGCTCCCGTGTCATCCAAAATCAGATCCGAACATATGCCCAAGTCCGAAATTATCATATGAACCTATTGGAACCGTCAAATCCCGATTCTGAGGTCGTTTACTCAAAATGTTGACCAAAGTCAAACTTAGCCTTTTAAAGACAAACCATGGAACCAAGTGTTCCGATTTCAACCTGAAACCTTCCAAATCTCGAACTAACCATCCCCGCAAGTCATAAAACAGTAAAAGCACATACGGAGAGTTTTATTTAGGGGAACAAGGTTCTAGAAGGCAAAACATTCGTCCTCGAACTGGTTTAGAATCATACATGAAGTGTTGAAAAAGTGTGGATATCTGCTCTACATGTCCTCTTCGGCCTCCCAAGTTGCTTCCTCGACTGATTGTCCCCTCCGCTGAACTTTTACCGCAGAAATCTTCTTGGACCTCAACTGGCGAACCTGCATGTCAACAATGGCAACTGGTTCCTCTTCATAACCTAAGCTCTCATCTAGCTAAACTGCGCTGAAGTCTAACACATGTGACAGGTCGGCATGATACTTCCGGAGCATAGATACATGGAAAATCGGATGAACTCTTGATAGACTACGAGGCGAATCAAGGTAGTAAGCAACCTCCTCAACCCGTCTCAACACCTCAAATGGGCCTATAAACCTTGGGCTCAACTTGCCCTTCTTTCTGAATCTCATGATTCCCTTCATCGGTGAAACCTTCAAGAGAACTTTCTCACCTACCATAAATGATAAATCACGCACCTTCTGATCCACGTAACTCTTCTGTCTGGATTGTGTTGTACGAAGTCGCTCCTGAATCAACTTCACCTTTTCCAAGGCATCCTTCACCAAATCAGTATCATATAACTTAGCCTCATCGGGCTCAAACCATCCGATGGTCGAACAACATCGCCGACCATATAAAGCCTCAAATGGAGACATCTCGATGTTGGATTGGTAATTATTGTTATAAGCAAACTCGGCCAAAGGCAAGAAACGATCCCACTGACCTCCGAAGTCAATCACACATGCCCTGAGCATGTCTTCCATGATATGAACTATCCGCTCTGACTGCCCGTCAGTCTGTGGATGAAATAATGTGTTGAGCTCTACCCGGGTCCCCAATTCATTCTGTACCGCTCTCCAAAAATGTGAAGTAAATTGAGGGCCTCCATCTGATATGGTGGAAACAGTCACACCGTGCAACCGAACTATCTCCTGAATACAAATCTAGGACAACCTCTCTAAATTATACATGGGCATCACCGGAATGAAGTGTGCCGACTTGATCAACCTCTCGACAATGACCCAAACTACATCAAACTTCCGTAAGGTCCGCGACAACCCAACTATGAAGTCCATAATAATGCGCTCCCATTTCCACTTAGGTATAGTCATCTGCTGGAGTAGGCCACCTGGCCTCTGGTGCTCATACTTAACCTGCTGGCAATTTAGACACCTCACAACATACTTGACTATGTCCTTCTTCATCCGTCGCCATCAATAATGCTGCCTCAGGTAGCGATACATCTTCGTAGCACCTGGATGAATAGAATATCATGAATTGTGTGCCTCATATAGAACCGTCTCCCTCAAGCCATAGACATTAGGAATATATAGACGACCCTGGAGTCGTAGAACACTATCCTCACTGATGGTAACATCCTTGGCACCACCCTATAGCACTGTCTCTCTAAGAACCAACAAGTGCGGGTCATCAAACTGTCGAGCCTTGATTTGCTCCAATAGTGAAGACTGGGCAACGATCCATGCAAGAACTCGGTTGGGCTCTAAAATATCCAACCTCACAAGCCTGTTAGCCAAGGACTGAACGTCTAAAGCTAATGGCCTTTCCTCTGCTGAAATGAATGTCAAGCTACCCATACTCTCCGCCTTTCTGCTCAAGGCGTCCGCAACCATATTCGCCTTGCCCGGATGATAAAGAATAGTAATGTCATAATCTTTTAGTAGCTCGAGCCATCTGCGCTGCCTCAAATTGAGATCCCTTTGCTTGAACAAATACTGCAAGCTGCGATGATCAGTGTAAACCTCACAGGACACCCCATAAAGATAATGCTTCCAGATTTTAAGAGCATGAACAATCACGGCCAACTCCAAATCATGTACAGGGTAATTCTTCTCATGGGGCTTTTGCTGACGTGAAGCATATGCAATAACTCGCCCCTCCTGCATCAATACACAACCCAGGACAATGCGTGAAGCGTCGCAATACACGACATACATCCCCGAACTGGAAGGCAACACTAGAACTGGTGCTGTAGTCAGAGCTGTATTAAGCTTCTGGAAGCTCGCCTCACAATCGTCGGACCAACGGAACAAAGCACCCTTCTGGGTTAGTCTAGTCAAAGGTACTGCAATAGATGAGAAGCCCTCCACAAATCGGCGATAATAACCTGCTAACCCCAAGAAGCTCCTGATCTCAATCGTCGTAGTGGGACTAAGACAACTTTGAACTGCCTCAATCTTCTTAGGGTCCACCTTAATACCCTCGTCTGATACAACATGCCCCAAGAATGCTATAGAATCTAGCCAAAACTCATATTTGGAGAACTTAGCATATAGCTTTTGTTCCCGCAAGGTCTGAAGCACCACTCTCAAATGTTGCATGCGCTCTTCCCTACTGCGCGAGTAGATCAAAATGTCATCAATGAAGACAATGACGAACGGATCAATATATGGCCTGAACACCCTGTTCATTAAATCTTTAAACATCGTTGGGGCATTAGTCAGACCCAAGGACATCACTAGAAACTCATAATGGACATATCTATTCCTGAAAGCAGTCTTCGGAATATCCTAATCCCGAATCTTCAACTGATGGTACCTCGATCTCAAGTCGATCTTAGAGAACACCCTGGAACCCTGCAACTGGTTAAACAAATTATCAATCCACGACAATGGGTTCTTGTTCTTAATGGTAACTTTGTTCAACTGGCAGTAATCAATGCACATCCGCATAGTCCCATCTTTCTTCTTCACAAATAATATTGGTGCACCCCAAGGTGATACACTCGGCCTGACAAACCCCTTTGCTAGTAACTCCTCAATTTGTTCCTTCAACTCTTTCGGAGCCATACGGTATGGTGGGATAGATATAGGTTGGGTACATAGAGCCAAATCAATGCAGAAATCGATATCACGATATGGTGTCGTGCTTGGAAGATCAGAAGGAAACATATCGGAGAACTCCCGAACTAGGAGTACTGAATCAATCACCTGAGTCTCTGCGGTAGTATCCTAAACATAAGTTAGATAAGCCAAATAACCCTTCTCGACCATGTGTCGAGCCTTTAAAAAAGAGATGATCCGACTAGGTGTACTGACAGACAAACCCTTCCACTCCAATCTAGGTAACTCTGGTATCGCCAAGGTAACAGTCTTGGCATGGCAATCAAGGATGGCATGATATGGAGATAACCAGTCCATGCTCAGGATAACGTCAAAGTTGGTCATATCGAGTAGCATAAGATCTGCTCTAGTCTCATAACCACTGAATGTAACAATGCAGGACTGATAGACCTGATCCACAATAACAGAATCACCCACCAGAGTGGACACATAAACAGGAGTACCCAAGGACTCACGAGGAACATCCAGGAAATGAGCAAATAAAGACGACACATATGAATAGGTAGGCCCTGGATCAAATAATACTGAAGCATCCCTACCGCAGACAGAGACAATACCTGTGATCACGGCATCTGAGGCCACTACATCTGGTTTAGCTGGGAAAGTATAGAATCTAGATGAAGTGCCACCTGTCTGGCCTCCACCTCTAGGATGGCCCCTGCCCACCTGCCCTCCGCCTCTGGGTAGCCGGACGGCTGGTGCGGCTACTGGTGCTGACATCATGGGCTGCTGACCCTGCTGCACTTCCTTGCCCCATAGTTTGGGACACAATCTATTCATATGGCCAGGTTCTCTGTAGTCGTAACAACCCTTTGGAGTGGTGGACTGCTGTCCTGTTGTCTGGACCTGATGGCCTGAATACCCACTGGAAGAACCCTGAATAACTAGTGGGCTG
Organism: Nicotiana otophora; assembly: GCA_000715115.1. Taxonomy (NCBI): domain Eukaryota; kingdom Viridiplantae; phylum Streptophyta; class Magnoliopsida; order Solanales; family Solanaceae; genus Nicotiana; species Nicotiana otophora. Next base: position 175,550 of record AWOL01S0005247.1, read on the forward strand.
TAGGAACTCTCTGGCATGGCGTTAAAGTAGGGTCGAGCTGGAGCACCCTGAGGAGGTGGCAGTGCTGGATATGTAGGCCTACTCTACTGACCTCTCCCACACTGACCTCCACCCCCAGATGGAGCACCACTGAATCCTCATGAATGACGTAACCGCTTGTCCCATAGCATCTGCTCTCCGTCCTACTAACGATAGCCCTTAATCCTCTGAGATATCTACACAACTAGCTGGTAAGAGGTCCCCATCTCAACCTCTTGGGATATAGTGGCCCGAATACCGGAGTGCAATACCGCAACGAACCTCAGTACTCTCTCTGTATCAGTAGGAAGTATCATAAGTATATGGCGAGACAATTCAGAGAACCTCGTCTCATAATCGGTCACTAACATTTGGTCCTGCCGGAGCTGCTCAAACTAAAACCGCAGCTCTTCCCCCTGGGATGGTAGAGTATACCTATCCAAGAAAAGGCGTGTAAACTGATCCCAAGTCATGAGAGGATAACCTGCTGGTCTGCCAAGAAGATATGACTGCCACCATCTACGAGCCCTGCCCTCAAGCTGAAAAGTAGTGAAGTCTACCCCGTGGGACTCTAATATACTCATGTTGTGCAGTCTGTCCCTGCACCGATCAATGAAGTCCTGGGGATCCTCATGTCGCTGTCCCCCGAAGACAGGAGGGTGTAGCCTAGTCTATCTGTCCAATAACTTCTATGGCTCACCGGCTGCAGCTGGTCTGGGCTCAGGTAAGGCTGCTGCCACTGGCTGGGCTCCGCCCACCGATAGTGTGCACGGGGTCTGATATACGGCAGTTGTATGCCCAAGAGCCTGAGTAGTAGGGGTCTGTGCTCCCCCTCCCGCCTGAGATGTGGCTGGGTCTGCTGGAAATAAACCATCCTGGGTCATAGTATCCATGAACCGTAGCATACGACCCATAACCTCCTAAAATCCCGGTGCGGACATGAAATCCATTGGGGCTGGCTCTGTTGTAGGCATCTCGCCCTTCTCCGCAATAATAGGATCCTCTACTGGATCGGCTGGTGGTATAGCTGGGGCCACTCTAAGACGTCCTCGTCCCCTACCTTCGGTCGGTGCCCTCCCCCGGCCTCTGCCTCTGCCTCTAGCAACATGGGGAGCAGCTCCTCTCGGGTCTAGAACATCCGCCATGTGCGTTCTCACCATATTTGAGGGAATAAGAGAAAGACACTTAGTATACCATCAACTGAAGGATAGGAGATGAAGAAAGGTTAGTTTCCTAACACCCTGTACCCTCTCGAAGATAAGTAAAGACGTCTCTGCACCGATCTGTAAGACTCTATTTGGCCCGCTCATAACTTGTGAGACCTACGTGAACCTAGTGCTCTGATACCATGTTGTCACGACCCAATTTCTCCTATAGGTCGTGATGGCGCCCAACGTTACCGCTAGGCAAGCCAACCGTGAACTATCTCTGTGATCCTCTCTTTTAAAGATTTGAAATAGTTGATTTTTTAGTTTATGCATAAATAAGAAGTAAGAGTTTAATAAAAATGTAGGATCAATATTTTAAAGCAAGTGAGATAAGTAAAATAACCCAAAACCATCAAGTGTAAACTAGCATAAATCTCCAAGATTTGGTATCATAAGTGTATGAGCTATTAGTAGAATATACAAAAGAGTACTACCCTACTGTCTGAGATGAAGTAAACATAAAATAAAGCAAAAGAAAGACTTTGGCTGTTGCAGAATGGGCTCGGAAGAAAGCAATAAGTAAATAAACCTTTTTACCGATAGTAAGTACCAAATCAATTTCTCTCATTTAACCATTTAACCTCTCAAGCCAATGAAGAAATATCAAACATAATGGGACTCCCAGTATTACTACGCACAAATTATGCCGAGGACATACGACCCGATCCAAAATACATATAAATATATTGTGTGCATTACCAAGGGTCGAATTGCATGAACCATATATGCAACTATTAACCTGCCGAGGCGAACGGTCCGCTCCCGTGAGAGTAATAGAAATTTATCCCGCTCGCAAAATATACTTGCAGCGCGGTTGAACATAGATTTTCCCAAGTTATTATAATATCCTTCAATTCTTTCCAAAATAAGAAATTCAACTAGAAACTTTTAAATTCTTAAAATCCCCAAATCTCAGCTCTATTCAAGGAAATTAGTAAGCATAATAAAATAACAGTGTCAACAATACATGGTGTAAACCTAAAACTACCGGACATAAGAATAATTAGTAGCTATGTACGGACTTTCGTCACCTCGTGCATACGTAGCCCCCAATAATAGAAGCACGTATTAATTAAATTCACCTATGGGGTTAATTTTCTCTTACAAGATTAGAAAAGAGACTTACCTCGTCTCAAAGCTTACTTTCCGGTCCAAGATTGTGCTTAAACTCTCAATTCGGTACCAAACGACTCGAAACTAGCCAAATGTTATATAAAATAGTCAATGCATGTACAAAAGTTCATATCCAAACTATCAAAGTGATTACCCAACCCCAATTGAAGAATTTTTAAAATTTACCCCCAGGCCCACGTGCCCGGATTCCGAAAATTTTCGAAGAAAGTCGTTACCCACAACCTCAGGAACTCAAATATATGATTTTCAGTAAATTTCATAACCATTTTCGTAGTTAAATACCATTTTTACCAAATCACTAGGTTTTTCATCGAACCCATATTTTTTACTAATTTACATGTTATAATCTACCCATAAACTATATATTTAACTCACATGCACTAGAAATTACTTACCTCAATTGGTTGATGAAAATCCCTCTCTAACTAGCTCCAAAATCGCCCCCAAGAAGTGTAAGAAATGAGCAAAAATACCTAATTCCCATATTAAATAAAATGTCTTGCCTTCTGCGATTTTCGCACCTGCGAAGAAATCCTCGCAGATGCGATTTCCCCCAACTGGCTAGACTCCGCACCTGCGGACAAAAGGACCGCTTATGTGCGTCCGCGGGTGCGACCCATCTTCCGCACCTGCGCACTTTCCCGCTTCTGCGGTCGACTCCTTCGCACCTGCACCTTCGCAAGTGCGGTTCCTGGGCTGCCCTATGATGGTCCGCTTCTGCGGCTTGTGGCTCGCACCTGCCGTTGGCCAAGCGCAGGTGCGTTTACACCAAAAGCTCAAAGCTTCAGTATTTTCCTTTAAGCCAAAACTTGATCCGAGCCTCATCCGTTTAACATCCGGGGGCCCCGGAGCCCGGCCCGAACATACCAACAAGTTTGGAATCATAAAACGAACTCGCTCGAACTCTTGGAACGCACAACACAACATCAAAACTAATAATCACATCCCAAACCAATTGAATAAAAAATGTGAACTTCAAGTTCTTCAATTTACTCCCAATGCGCCGAAACGTACTTAAACTACTCAGAAAGACGCCAAATTTTGCGTGCAAGTCTTAAATGATATTACGGAACTATTCTCGATCTGGGAATCCTAATTGGACCTCGATAACACCAAAATTTACTCCAAACCAAATTTAAACAACTTTAAAACCTTCAAAGAGCCAACTTTCACTATTAGACGTCGAAATTCTCCGGGATCATCCAAAATCCGATCCGAATATACGCCCAAGACCGAAATCATCATACGAACCTATTGGAACCGTCAAATCCCGATCTGAGGTCGTTTACTCAAAACGTTGACCGAAGTCAAACTTAGCCTTTTAAAGCTAAACCATGGAACCAAGTATTCCGATTTCAATCCGAACTCTTCTAAATCCCGAACTAACCATCCCCGCAAGTCATAAAAAAGTAAAAGCACATATGGGGAGCCTTATTTAGGGGGACGGGGTTCTAAAAGGCAAAACGACTGGTTGGGGCGTTACACAGAACATCATCAAAGTGTCAAAATTAGACGCCGAAATGCTCCGGGGTCATCCAAAATCCGATCTGAACATACGCCCAAGACCGAAATCATCATACGAACCTATTGGAACCATCAAATCCCGATTCCGAGGTCGTTTACTCAAAACGTTGACCGAAGTTAAACTTAAGCTAAACCTTTTAAAGCTAAACCATGGAACCAAGTGTTCCGATTTCAATCCGAACCCTTTCAAATCCCAAACTAACCATCCCCACAAGTCATAAAACAGTAAAAGCACATACATGGAGTCTTATTTAGGGGAACGAGGTTCTAGAAGGTAAAACGACTGGTTGGGTCGTTACACAGAACATCATCAAAGTTTCGAAATGCCCAAACTTGTTCAAAACTCACTCGAAATACACCCGAGACCCCCCGAGACCCCCCGAGACCTAGACCAAACATACCAACAAGTCCTAAAATACAATACGAACTTACTCGAAGCCTCAAATCTCATCCAACAACATCGATTCAATGAATCGCAACCCAATTCAAGCCTAATGAAAACTAAGGAAATTCATCTTCTACAATCGATGCCGAAACCTATCAAATCAACTCCTATTAACCTCAAATTTTGCACACAAGTCATAAATGATACAACAAGCCTATTTTAATTTGCGAAACCAAAATTCGAGCCCGATAACCATAAAATCAACTCTCGGTCAAACTTCTAAATTTCCAAAATTTCTAATTTTTCAACTTTCGCCGTTTCAAGTCAAATTCAACTACGGACCTCTGAATCATTATCCGGACACACTCCTAAGTCCAAAATTACCATACGAAGCTATTGGAATCATCAAAACTCTATTTCTGAGTCGTTTACATAAAATTTAAAGTCCGGTCAACTCTTTTCACTTAAGCTTCTAAAACGAGAATTGTTCTTTCAAATTGATCCCGAATCATCTGAAAACTAAACTCGACCACACACACAAGTCATAATACAAAATACGAAGTTGTTCGAGACCTTAAGTCGTTGAATGGGACGCTAATTCTCAAAACGATCGGCCGGGTCGTTACACTTAAATACTTTAATACTGAATGGCCCTCCACCACACAAGTTTGTTGTGAAGTTCATTGCTTCTTATGATGGTAGTGTCACCATATTCATCTCTCATTAATTAATTTTTGTTGCTCATCATATAAATAAATATTTAAATCATTACGTGCTATTATAATGTGCACTGCATGTTCATAGATACTAGTATAACATAAAATTTACCAATTCGGTAAAAAAATCTCTTAAAAAAAATAGGGACAATATTTAAAGACCAGCCCCTTATAGGGGGGAAGGGGGGAATCAGAAATAGTCAAATTTACAACTGGTAATTGAAAAATAGTCACAGTTTCAAATGTAATCGAAATTTAGTCACTTTTTCATTTAAAGATAAAATCTGAACAAAAATACCCTTAAAATTCGAAAATATTCCAGCATAATATGTTGGAGTTTGATTTTTTTTAAAGATTCCAGCATAATGTGTTGGAGTTCCAACATAATATGCTGGAAGTTTATACACAGGATCTCCAATATCTAGCATATTATGCTGGAAATTTCCATGTACTGGAGTTCCAACATAATATGCTGGAAGTTTGTACGCAGTTATGCTGGAACTTTTTGTGTTTCAGCAAAATAGTGGCTAATTCTTTAATGACTTTACAAACGCTGGTTATTTTTCAATTACCAGTTCGAAAACTAATTAGTATGTGCTATTTTTACCCTTATAGGCCATTCCTAGCGATCACCCATGGACAGTTACTGTTGTATTGCTCATTTTTTGGCGTAGACTATGGCCTCTGATTGTTCTCCTTGGGCCATGGCAGAGTTGTTTTTGGGCCGCACAAATTTTCTTGAGAATTAACCTAAATAGGCAATAGGCATCACCCAACCGCTTAAACTAAAAGTAGTTGACGGATGTATAACATAACATTTATATAATTTATATATATTTATTTATATAATTAGTTTAGAAGTTATGTATGCCTATTTAAAAAAATGATTCGGACCAACTATTTAAGTAAAGATCCCAATTTTCTTGTTAATCCTTTCTTTTCCAGAAATCTCAAACATTAGTGACATAAATTAGCACCAGCCCAACAGAAGATATTCCCCCGTCTCAAAATATAAGTTATGACTATATGGATTTTTCAATTAAAAAAATCCCTCACGTGGCATGTACATAGTGGCAAATAATGAAGTGTAAATGACATGTTATTTTTCGGCGTCAGAAATTTGCCACTCTGCTAATTTGTATTATATGAGCAACTACCACATAGTATAATGACTTTACTGTTACAAAAATAAGTTTATGACTTTAGTCTTACAATTTATTACTTCAGTGACTTTACCATAAAAATAAGGATAAAAATCATTACATCCCTCAAGTTTGCTTTAAAAATCAAATTCATCCTTCAACATTGAATAATTATCATTCTCCTTCCCATATCATATTTGATTTATTAAAATACTTATTTTACCCTCTATAAATTTTACCTTTTTATTTCTTTAATATAATGATATTTTTTTATTTTAATCTATGTTATGTACTTACTTATACATAAAAAAAAATATTATTTGTAAAACAAAAAAGAGTGAGAAGTAATAATCAACTATATAAGTTGATGATGTTTAATAATAAAATGAAATGAGAAAAATAAAAAAAATTACAATAAATAATTTGGTAGTATCAGTAATTTATTAATAGCTATCAAAGCTCAATCTTTTAACGAAATTGAGAGTAAAGAGTGTGAGAACTTTGTAAATTATGCAGCGCATAAAAAATAATGCATGAAAAATAAAGGTGAATCTTATAACAAATTCTTAAAAGTTATTTATTTATAATTTACATGAATTCTATATTATAATTTAGAAATGAATTCTATTAATAACAATAAAAATTCAAACACACACACACACATCCACAATGGAGATTAAGAGAAATAGTGAGCTTGTAAAATATTGTTATTCGACCAATGAATTCCCCGGTTCACACACACATACATAGACACATGTTATATGCATATTTAATACATGTAATATTGAAATAATAATCATAAAAGTAGTTGTAGATTTGTAATAAATTCATAATGTGCTTATTCTATATTTATATTGTTAATAAACTTAAATGAAATTATATAATAAGATATAATATCAAGGGTACTACATGTATGGGGAATTAAAAATATCTAGGGTAAAATACACATAGCTAGGATGGAAGAAGGAGAATAACAATTGTTCAAAGTTGGAGGATGAGTTTGATTTTTTAAATAAACTTAGGAGATATAAATAATTTTCACCCTAAAAGTAATTATTTGACTTTAATGTTACAAATAAACTTAGTGACCATGAGTGTGAGATTTAGTTACTTTAGTGACTTTACCGTAAAAATAATCGAAAATCAATACTCATTACCCGCGATATTTTGAATGCATAAGAGAGGGGTAGGAGGGGGGCGTTAGGGGAGGGAAACACATGCCGCGTGATCAGGATTCTGCATAAAATAGCTCAAATTTTGAAATCTGAAATTTACCCAAAAATTCCCTTCTTACCCAAAAATCCAAAAATGTCCCTTCTTTCACATCTTGCTTCTGTATTGCCGAAGAATTCAGCCAAGCTATTCGTATCACCAATTAAGTTTGCCATTGCCGGAATTCCGGCGTTCAGAAACACCATTGGCCGCATGGTGAAGGTAAGTTTTGAAAGTAAAAGAGGGGGGTGAATTGTTGACTATTAAAACATAGTCAACTAAGTTTGAGTTTAGTCGACTAGTTTTCTTACAGCACACGAATAGGATCAAGATGAATACAATGAATATAAAGTAAAACAGGGCACAACAGTTTTTATACTGGTTCGGTACCGGTGTGGTACTTACGTCCAGTTTCCCTTGGGTCATAAGGGTTCTCTTAGATCTTGATAAAGAATTACAACAGTGATGGTTTTAGCTCGTTCACCATCAACGATGTTTAGCAACAATAATTTTTGGATATTGACACAATTCTCTTTTGTGTTTTAACTCTTTCTATCTTTTATGACTCTTGTAGACTTAAGAATACAGTGTTTGTATTGAGAACTATAGAGACTTAGAAGACAGTATTTGTAGTTGCGTGCTTTCAATCCTTGAGCTTGCTAATATTCTTATAAGCGAGTATTGTTGTGTATTGGTATTTCGAGAAAGGCATCTTTCATCTCTTCAAGAGAGATGGGCTAGATTTATTTATCCAAGGAGTGCTCTTGTTCCATACCGAAATGCTTCATGCTTAATTGAGGAGATGGGCAGTATTTCAATTTATCTCTGTGAGGTGGATTAATTAATCCAAATGAGTGCTTCCTGTTTTATCAAAGAAAGGAGCAGCACTTCTAATTGTCTCCCACTATGATGTATTTCCCACTCAAGTTATTTTCTATTGCTTTCGTCCTTCCTTCTGTCCTTCTTGGTCTTCTTGGCTTGAGTTTCTGCTAAATCTTCTGTGATTCTGTTTCTTTTTGTCTTGGCATCGTCTCCTTTGATTTAATTCCATTTCCTTCTGTTGAAGTCTTGATTCCTACAATTAATGTAGATATGATTTAGTTTTGCACAATTGTCATTATTGAAACTTAGATATAACAATCTCCCCCCTTTTTATGATGACAATAAAGAGGGAGTAAACAAAGTATACTTCCTTTTCATCACTTGAGATGCCCTGCTTCCCCTGAGTTGTTGTACTCGTTACTGCTCCTCCTGAGTTGTTGATTTATTCCATAATGTTCAAAGTAAGTATACTTCCCTTTCATCACTTGAGATGCCCTGCTCCCCCTGAGTTGTTGTACTGATTACTGCTCCCCCTGAGTTGTTGATTTACTCCATAATCTTCTTCCCCTTTGACATCAATCAAAAAAGGAGGGAAAAATCAAGTTCGGTATATATAATATAGGAAATAATATACAGATAATATGCATACTAGTTAGGGCAGAATAAGTAATGCGTTCATCAGAGGCATAGAGTGATGGTTCACACAGACCAGTACAAAAATAAGTCTAAAAATAAAAGCAAGCACAAAAAAGATTGTTTTTAATACACACAAGCACGCCTTAATTTCTCCTCAGGAAGTACTTGAGGGTATTGATCACTTTGGTACAGAAGGAGTCATATGAGGTTTCAACATCTTTGACGAGCTTGTCAATTTTTTCAGTCATGAAATCGAATTCCCCGGTTCCTTGTCTCCATGTGGCTCCCATATCCATCCTAATCTTGGCCACATATGTATTTGTTTCCTTGGTGACTTCCCTGATTTTGTCTACCTGCTCTTTCATCCCAACGAGCATGAGTTTTACACCATCTAGATATTGCTGAATCTACTGAAGATTTTGAGAGGCAGTTGACTGTGACTCTGGAGGTTCAGTGGGAGCTTCAACTTGTGCTGGGATACTTTCAACTTTGGCGCGCTTGATCCATCCATCTTCACTTAAAATGTAACCCATCATAGAGAAGTCAGTCTCGTCATAGGTACTGGTAATATGCTTGGGTGCGAATGGTGCCAAATCAACCTTTATTACTCTAAGAATATGTGAGATAAGAAGGCCATATGGTAGACAAGCAGCAGAAGAGGATATATCCCTGATACTCTCAATCATATATTGACGAATCCATACAAACCAGCTGAGTCTTTTGCCGTTCACTGGACAGTAAAGAACAAAGATATCTCTAGTAGACACGGTGCTGAGGGACCCAGTTCTAGGAAGTAAAGTTGTGGCTATCATGTGGGCCAAAATTCGATGTTCAAATTTTAGATTTTTGGACCAATATCGGGAGGATTATCAGACAGGACGGTTTTTGCTTCTTCTAGGGAAACTTCAAAATCTTTTGGCAAGTAATTTTGCACAAAAACCTCATACCCGTTAAACTTAGTAGAAAAAATCTTCTCAAATTGATAATCATCAAGAATAATTCGAGTGCCTAGAACCATGGACTCCAAGTCATCTTTATCATTCACAAATAAATTTGCATAGAATATTCTCACAGGCTCTTCATACACGGAGCTCCCAATAGTATCGAACAGATAGGAAAGTCGTTAAAAATCAAAAATATCAATCACATCACAGTGCAAATTTTTCATAAGAGAGAGACTTACAGTGCGTCCATAAGCTATAGATTTCGACTTATAGGACTCAAACCTTGATTTCTCACTTGGTCCATAGAAGATTAATTTGTCCTCTGGCCCAAATTCTGTACTCTCCACTTTTCCTTTCTTGCATGCAGATTTTTTGGGGGTTTGCTCCATGGGCCTCTTTCCTGCTTTTTTCTGGCTGATGGGAAGGTCCTCAGAATATTTACTACTTTCATTGTCGGTCTTGAGGAAATCTGAGTCGATGGATGATTCCAAGTCTACAGTTTCTTCAGGGTTGAGGGTTTTCTTAAACCTTCTACTTCTTCTGGTGGCAGTGAAAAATGAGAGGTTTCTTTTTGCCATGGTTAGGGTTTCTTTAGAAGGATGAAGAGTGAGAGGGAGAGAAGAGGGTTATTATCTAGACGTTGGGAAGGTTGAAGGGTTGCATTGGTTAAAGAAAAGGACGGATTCAGAAAGAAGTGACTCTTCTGAGGAGATGTTTCGGCGGTACTGATAGAGGTGTAATAATTATACTTACATTAAAGTAAAATTAAGCACGCATAAGAAAGAAAATAAAATAGTTTAAACATATACAAAAGATTTGTTGTAGAAATCAGACATAATGCTAATTGTTTTTTCGTAGCAGACAAAATCTTTCTTCTAAAAGAGGTTTTATAAAAATATCAGCAAGTTGAGATTCAGTACTAATGAATTATAATACAATATCACCTTTAGCAACATGATCACGGATAAAATGATGCTTGATTTCTATATGCTTTGCTCTGGAGTAATGCACAAATTTTTTTGCCAAACATATAGCACTAGTATTATCACAAAATATAGGAGTAGAGGTAAGAGATAAATCATAGTCGAGAAGTTGATGTATGATCCAAAGAACTTGTGTACAACAACTTCCAACAGCTAAATATTCTGCTTCAGTTGTTGACAGGGCAACACAATTTTGTTTCTTGCTATGTCAGGAAACTAATGCATTTCCCAACAATTGGCATGTGCCACTAGTACTTTTCCTGACGATCTTATCACCTGCAAAATCTGCATCTGAAAAACCTTTCAAGACAAAATTGTTAGAGTGAGCATACCATAATCCTAATTCAAAGGTCCCAATAAGATATCTTATAATGCATTTAACAGCAGTAAGATGGGATTCCTTTGGAGCTGACTGAAACCTTGCACATTTACACACACTGAATATTGTATCTGGTCGACTGCATTGAGATATAATAAGGATTCAATCATTCTTCTATACATAGTTTCATCAATATTTTTTCCATTATTATCTTCATCAAGCGTAGTTGTTGGACTCATTCGAGTCCCAATGGGCTTAGTATTCTTTATGCCAAACTTCTTTATAAGCTCCTTGATGTACTTGGTTTGACTGATAAAGATCCTTTTGAGAGATTATTTGATTTGTAGTCCAAGAAAGTAAGTTATCTCTCCCATCATACTCATTTCGAATTTTCATTTCATAGACTGAGCAAATTCTTCACATATAACAGAGTTAGAACTTCCAAAAATAATATCATCAACATAAATTTGAGTAATAAGATTACCTAAATTTGAGTGCTTAATAAATAGAGTTGTATCGATATTACCTCGTTTGAAACCTTGATTTAGAAGGAAGGAACTTAATCTTTCATACCAGGCTCAGGGAGCTTGCTTGACTCCGTATAGAGCTTTAATCAACTTGTATACATGATCTGGGAGAGTATCATTTACAAATACGGGAGGTTGCTTTACGTAAACTTCTTCAGAGATGTATCCATTTAGAAATGCACTTTTTACATCTACTTGGAATAGTTTGAATCATTTATGAGCATCGAAGGCAAGTAATATTCGAATAGATTCCAATCTTGCTACAGGTGCGAATGTTTCATTATAGTCGATTCCTTCTTGCTGAGAATAACCTTGCACAACAAGTCGTGCTTTATTTCGTACCACTAGTCCAGATTCATTTAGCTTATTTCTGTAAACCCATTTGGTTCCTACAATAGAAGTACTTGAAGGTTTTGGAACCAGTTTCCACACTTTATTTCTTTCAAATTGATCAAGCTCATCTTTCATTGCTTTGATCCAGTAAGTGTCTTTTAGTGCTTCATCCACTTTTTTTTGCTTAAGTTGAGAAATTAGAGCCATGTGAGAGTTGAGCTTTTGAGATCTTCTGATAGTGATTCCTTCATGTGGATTTCCAACAATGAATTTGTAAGGATATCCAGGTTCACTTTTTTATTCATTTGGAATATTTGTGGTTGGTTCCCTTTCCTCAGTAATCGACTGTTCTGTTGAAGAAGATTATTGGATTTCATTATGTTCCTCAGTTGACTGATTTTGCTGGCCAGTTGACTCCTTTTGACAGTCTTTTCCTACAACAACAGACTTTAGAATAATAGAAATTTCCTCATCTTCAAGAAATTTTTCATTCCTTGAGCAAGGGTTAATATCAACAAAAATAACATGAATTGATTCTTCAGTACATAAGGTTCTTTTATTGTAAACTATATATGCTCTACTTGAGGAAGAATATCCAAGGAATATATCTTCGCCGCTTTTTGGATCAAACTTACCAACATTATCCTTTCCATTATTGTGAATGAAACATTTGCATCCAAAAGGATGAAAGTAACCGATATTGGGTTTCTTACCATTCCATAGCTCATATGAAGTCTTTTTAAGAATAGGTCGAATTAAACACCTATTGATAAAATGACATGCTGCGCTTACAGCTTCTGCCCAGAAATGGTGAGGTAGAGAGTTTTCACAATCATGGTTCTTGCCATGTCCTGTAATATTCTATTTTTATGTTCTACCACTCCATTTTGTTGAGGGTATCTTGATGAAGAGAAGTTGTGAGGGATTCCTTGGTCATTGAAAAGTTTTCAAAGGCTCCGCTTTCAAATTCTCCTCCGTGATCACTTCTGATAGTGGAAATGTAGTATCCTTTTTCACGTTGGACCTTCTTACAGAAAACTTCAAAATTTCTTAGGGCTTCATCTTTATGACTTAGAAAAATAACCCACGTAAATCGATAAAAATCATCCACAATGACAAAAGCATATTTTCTACCACCTATACTAGCAGTTCTAGTTGGACCAAATAAATTCATATGCAATAGTTGAAGTGGTTTAGTAGTAGAAACAATATTTTTGATTTTGAAAGATGAGCGAGTTTGTTTTCCTAATTGACATGCATCACAAATATGATCTTTTGAAAAATCTAGCTTTGGAAGACCAATGACAAGCTCATGTTTAGAAAGTTTTTGAATAGTATGCATGCTAGCATGTCCAAGCTTTCTATGCCAAACCCAAGGGTCATCAAGACAGATTTGATTACCAAGACTATCTATATTACTGATAGTATAGACATTCCTGTCTCTATTACCTGAAAGAATAACTTTACTTGATTTATCTTCTATAAACTAGCTATGTTTCTTAAAAACCTCATAGTCATAGTCACATAGTTGACTGATACTGAGAAGATTGTAACCGATTTCATCAACCATGTATACTTTATCCACATCACATGTTGATCTTAAAGCAACTTTTCCAACTCCAATTACGTTTCCTTTTGATTTATCTCCAAAGATAAATGTTTATCCATCTAGTTTGGTGACTGTTTTAAACTTTGTTTGTCACCAGTCATATGTCTGGAACACGCGCTGTCAAGATATCATTTTTCTTTTCGATTCCTCTTGCGGTGTTCCTGCAAAATAAGATTACTTATTTTTAGGTACCCAAGCCTACTTGGGTCCTGAATTGTTAGATTTTTGAGTGTTAGCTTGACTAGAGGATTTAGGTCTCTAGACCCATCTCCTGTTGTCCTTGAACCTGCAATGGTTAGAAGTGTGACCATGTTTTCCATAATAAAACATGACGGATTATTGGTATTTTTAGAGCCTTTTTCTGCTCTGATTCTATTCCTGCATTGGTTGGTGTTGTGACTATTTTTACCATAGTAAGAGCATGCATGAGAGTTTCTAGTTCTAATCAAAGAGTTATGAGGAGTAGTCTGATTTGATTTGATAGAACTATGACTAGTGGATTTCTGTAATCCATTCAGTTGAAGTTGAAGTTCATTTCCCTCATCTTGAAGCATGTCACGCTCAATTTCACAAACTTCCAGTTTCAAGGCCCAGTCTTTTTTTTCCTTTTTGGATTTTTCTGAGTTCATTTAAAACTTTTTCAATATCTGCAAGAGCAATATCAACAAATTTTTGAAGTTCATAATAGTTGGGATATGTAGGAAGACGTACCTCACTAGTTCCCTCGTCTGACATAAGACCAAGTTCACCTGAGTCTTCTTTTTCATCTGCTTCTTCGTTTGTCATGAGCCCGAGCTCTCCTCATTCCTTATTGCTATCTTCTTTTATGGCCATGAAACACATATTTGCGATTTCTTCATGGTCAGACTTTTCTTCATCACTTCAGGCTCCAAAATACTTCTTCTTTTAAAAGTTCCTGCTGAGTTTCTTCTTCAGTACAGGACAATCATCTTGAATGTGTTCATGTTATCCGCATTCATAGAATCTTCCATAATTTTTATTATTTTCATTATTTATCCTTCCTTTTCTAAAGTTTGATTTTCCTCTTCTATTATATCTGTTCTTCCTCATCATGCTTGCTACAACTTGGGAAAGCATGGCTATATTTTCATCTTGTTCTCCTTCTTCCTTTTCCTCTTCATTTTTTGGTTCAACCATAGTTGCTTTAAAGGCTATAATGTTTTTCTTTTATTGTTGAATTTGCCTGTCCAAGTGAGTTTTCTCAAAGGCAATTAGATCACCTCTAAATTCATCATAAGATATTTTGTCAAGGTCCTGACATTCCAAAGCAATAACCTTAGGCTGCCAAATTGTGGACGGACTTCTAAGGATTTTTCTAACCCCTTCTCCACTCTTTATTGGTATACCAAAGGATTTTAGATCTCCAAAGATTTTTCTGAACCCGGTGAACATTTTTTCCACTAATTCTTCATCCTTCATTTGAAATAGCTCATAGTTACGAACTAGAAGATTGATCCTTGTTTCTTTCACCTTGTTGGTTCCTTCATATGTGATCTCTAATTTATCCCATATTTTCTTGGCAGTTTCACAGTTTGAAATCTTTTCATACTCTTCACCACTGATAGCATTATACAGTAGAGTTTTTGCTTTGCCAGTTACAGTTATAGCAGCAGCTTGTTCATCAGTGTAATCATCTAAGTCAAGTGGATCAGTTGATATAATGACTTGACCATCTGCATCTTTGTTTGGCGGAATTGGAAGATTTTTCTTTTTGATAATACACCTTGATATAGTATATGTTTCCATACGAACTTTCCAATGAGAAAAATATTGTCCTTTGAAATACGGAGGTCGTACCTGAGAGGTTCTTTCTTGAAATAATGTACTGACGACTGTGTTTGATCCCATGATCTTTTCTTCACTAGCTGTTAAGCAAAGTTTGTGAGCCTCGCTTTGATACCAATTGAAAGTACAAGAGTGGGGGTGAATTGTGGACTATTAAAACTTAGTCAACTAAGTTTGAGTTTAGTCGACTAGTTTTCTTACAGCACACAAATAGGATAAAGATGAATACAATAAATTTAAAGTAAAACAGGACACAACAATTTTTATACTGGTTCGGTACTGGTATGATACTTACGTCCAGTTTCTCTTAGGTCATAATGGTTCTCTAAGATCTTGATAAAAATTTACAACAGTGATAGTTTTAGCTCGTTCACCACCAACGATGTTTAGCAACAATAATTTCTGGATGTTTACATAACTCTCTTTTGTGTTTAAACTCTTTCTATCTTTTATGATACTTGTAGACTTAAGAATACAGTATTTGTATTGAGAACTATAGAGACTTAGAATACAGTATTTGTAGTTGCGTACTTTCAATCCTTGAGCTTGCCAGTATTCTTATAGGCAAGTATTGTTGTGTATTGGTATTTTGAGAAAGGTTTCTTTCATCTCTTCAAGAGAGATGGGCTAGATTTATTTATCCAAGGAGTGCTGTTGTTCCATATCGAAATACTTCATGCTTAATTGAAGAGATGGGCAGCATTTCAATTTGTCTTCGTGGGGTGGATTAATTAATCCAAATGAGTGCCTCATGTTTTATCAAAGAAAGGAACAGCACTTCCAATTATCTCCCACTAGGATGTGTTTCTCACTCAAGTTATTTCCTATTGCTTTCGTCCTTCCTTCCATCCTTCTTGGTCTTCTTGGCTTGAGTTTCTACTGAATCTTCTATGATCCAGTATCCTTTTTGTCCTGCCATTTTCTCCTTTGATTAATTCCATTTCCTTTTGTTGATGTCTTGATTCCTACAATTAATGTAAATAGGATTTAGTTTTGCACAATTGTCATCATTGAAACTTAGATGTAATAAGTTTCATCTATTAGAAAGTTATTTCAATTCATGTTTTATGCTGATGTACTTAATTTAGTGTATAGCTCATATTTTACATAGTTAGCCATTATGTATAGCTAGTTGTATGAATAATTATAGGTCGAGCTATCCGATTTCGTCCGTTGTTACATTCAGTCTTTAATTTTCAGTTATCGGAGTTTCCGTCTCGCCTCGTCTAATTTTGGTGCCTTGAGGAGGATTTCGGTATTTTTCGCATTCACTTCAATCGGTGATTAGGATTTTTCGTATATTTTGAGTTTTTATCCGTGATTTCTTCATGAATCAGAGTTTTTAGTTGACTGGGTTGGTGGTTACTATGGTGAAATTTTTCATTGACGATTTATTTTCTGGTGATTTATTTTCATTTCTCCGTGATTCTTCGCTTTTTTACGGTGAGTTTTTCTGTCTCTTATTCTTCGAGTTTTATGCGACACTTCAAGCAAATGTATCAGTGAACATATTGTCTAAGTCCCAGCCAGTTAGTCAGTATGAAAAACTTCTTGAGTGTTCCGCTAATTTCACAGGAATCATAGCTTTAAATTCTTCTTGTACTGTGGGTAAATATTTCTGTAACCCATGTCAATTAGGCTCTATTAGGTGGATAGTAGGTTCAGGGGCTTCTCACCATATGACCTCTGATAAATCTGCCTTGTTCAAATTGAAGCATTTAGAAAAATCATATTCTATTACGCTACCAAATAACTACAAAGTAATAATTGATTTCGCGAGCAGTATTCAAATTCTTTCTGATGTTGTTCTGGACAATGTGCTCCCTGTCCCGAGTTTCAAATTCAATCTATTATCTATTCACAAACTTTGTTTTCAACTGCATTGCGTATTATCCTTCTCAAATTCATATTGTATATTGCAAGGCCATTCACCGAAAAACTGATCAGTATTTGTAGAGTTGCTCATGGATTATGTACTCTACAGCTCAACCTTTCTTCCCACATTCATCCAGTCAAGAGAACTGTTAATTCTATTCCCTTTAATTTTATCAATTCACTTGTGAGTACTATTGTACATGAAAACTTTGTTAACATCAATAGGACTGCTTTCATGACTTCTCCTGCAAATATTAGCATAATGTGGCATCAAAGATTGGGCCATGTCCCCCTTCTTAAAATACAGTCTATGCATCTTGTTCCTAATGTTTCTATTCCTAAGAATTCTTTTGTATGTGAAATTTGTCCCATGGAAAAGCAGCATATGTTACCATTTCATAAAAGTACAACACTCACTTTTTCTGTATTTGAACATATTCACGTTGCTACGTGGGGGACTTTCCATACTCCAACTAGAGGGGGGGGAGGGGGAAGAATAGGTACTTCTTAACTATTGTGGATGATTTTTCTAGAGTCACTTGACTCGCTTGCTACTAAAGGAAGTGCCTTCTCTATCATTACAAGCTTCATTTTTATGATTAAAACAATTTTGGTTAGACCATTAAAATGATCAGATCTGACAACCCTTTTGAGTTAAGAAGTAGTAATGAAGCTTCCAAACTTTTTGCTCATAATGGGATTCTACATCAGACATCATGTCCTGCCACCCCTAAACAAAATAGGGTGGTAGAGTATTATTTCAATCCAACCTACCTTTACATCTTTGGGGTGATTTCTTCCTCACTTCTGCTTATTTGATCAGTAGAATGCCTTTCTCAGTCATCCATAACAAAACTCCTTTCTACTTGCTTCATGGTACTGATCCTTCCTACTCTAATCTTAAAAGTTCCGGATGCCTCTGCTACATATCCACCGCTGAAGTTCACAAGGACAAATTAATGCCTAGAGTACATCTATGTATTTTTTTTAAAACAAAACAACTGAGTCACGATTTTATTGCCACTTGTGAGGAAATTATATTTGAAGAAGGAGGGTTAGGCCTGGCCTTCTGGAGTACATTTCTAGTTTGGGCCAGCCAAACTATTAATTGAGCAAAAAGATTCATAAATCCAAGCAAAGTGCTAATAAAGCTGATATTTCAAGATGGTTCGAAAGTGAGTGCTCCGTGCTTTCTCTTCTTGACTCGAATGGATGGCAATTACTATCTAATCAGTATTCACCAAACCTTTAATTTGTCTAGGGAGCGTATTGAATTGGTTGTATATACATACATCTTCAGCGGTATGGCCCAAAGATGCTAACTTGTCATCAACTTGGTTGGCTTGTCTGAAGCAATGTGTAGTTATGATGCTATTATTGCCAATCATACTTCTTATATCCTTTACGGCCTCTTCAATTCTCCAGGGAGTGTGCCAGATATTCTTGATACAGTTTTGCAAAAGGAGTGAGTCAATTTCTCCAATAAATAAATTGTAACCCTTTTGGATGCACCATTTAAGACCATACAAGAGAGCAGATGCTTCAGCCCAGTTGCTTATGCCTTGTCCCAGTGATAGAATGAAAGCCATAATGAATCCGCCACCTTCATCCCTGACTATTCCTCTTTCTTCACATGTTCCATTAATACATGATCCATTAGTGTTGATTTTGACAAACACGATTGGAGGTATGATCCATTTTATCAGAATAGTAGATGATTCAATTAGCTTGAGCTTCATGATTCTACACGTCTTCCCAGTTGTCAGGAATAGGAATTCTAGCAAAGTGTGATCCAGTAAGTTGGAAGATATTGAAGGTGAGTCGATCCATGTGTGTTCATTGATATCGTTATGTTGAAAAGGCTCACACGGTTTATGACTTGGTAACTAAAAAATGCTTTACCTCAAGGGACGTCATTTTTTATGAACACATTTTTCCTTTCAAATTTGCTTCCTCTCGGTCACAGTCATGTCTTAATAGTTCTTCGCCTCTATTTCCTGTTCCATCTTTTTCTATCCCGTCATTTTCTGATTCTGCCTCCCTTCCACCTACTTCTCTGTTTCCCGTTTCATCTGATTTCGTCCCAGTCTCTGATCATTCTTCGCTACCTACTTCTATTTTATCCAAGTTAGGTGTTGCTTCACACTATCCAACTTGAAGGGGGTGGGGTGGGGTTGGAAGAGTCATTTCAATTCATGTTTTATGCTAATATACTTAATTTAGTGTATAGCTGATACTTTACATAATTTTCCATTTTGTGTAGATAGCTAGTTGTATAGGTCATCCTTGTAAAGAAGTTTTTGACTTCTCATTCTTTCCAGATACTTTTCAATACAGTGCATGACTTTCTATCTCTTTTACGTTCATCAAAACCCTACTTCAATCTCCATTTTCTAAGGGAATCGCTTACGTTAACAATATCAAAGACGTAAATAAAACTGGAGTCGATTCAGTTGTATTTTTTCTATTTTCAGAAGCATAACAAGATTGCATAAAAAATGGACAAGAAGGTCGAGGATTAGATTGGCAGTGAATCCTTCACTAACCTTGAAGTTTTTGCTAAACTTGATGAAAATCAAGCAATACATAAAGTTGTTGAAGCCCTAGCTGAGGGACTGGTATTTTCGGTACGTGTATTCTTCATCCCTATTGAGATGATTTAAAATTTAAGATTCAGTCACAATTGAAAAATAACATTTAGTCACAAATACCTATTTATTACCTTTAATAGAAAGAATACTGATGTTTTTAAAAAAATTCCACGTCTTTGTAGGTGCTCACTTGGTCAGTGTGGAAAGGAATTCAGAGTGCAGTTAAGGGGAGAGACGAAGATAAAGTGATCATGCAGGAAGATTGTGAGAGGGTAATGGATGAGAAACTGGAGAAAAGCAAATCAGATATGCTAAATGTGATGGATATCAAGCTGAAGGTAAAAAATAGAAAACTGTGGTAAAATAAAAGACATTAAAGGTGTGTTTGGTATGAAGGAAAATGTTTTCCAATTTTCTCATGTTTGGTTGGTTTAAATATTGTGGAAATATTTTTCTTATGAACTCATTTTCCTCCAATTAGAGGAAAATGTTTTCCTTATCAAGAGAAGGGAAAACATTTTCCAAAACTTCTTCTCGACCTTCTCCACCCTATTCCCCACCTTCACCAACCCACACCCACCCACCTAACCCCACCCTATGCTTACCCACCCCCTCTCTTAGAAAAAGCTTTTGTTTTTTTAAATTTCAATTTTTTTTCATCACCACTCACCCTACAACTCCCCTCCCCTCCGCTATTTTTTTTTTCTAATTTCTAATTTCTATTTTTTTGTTTTTTTGCACCCCCCTCCCCTCCAAAAAAAAAGTATTTTTTTTTGTAATTTTAAATTTTTGTTTTTTCGTTTTTCTGCACCCCT
>AWOL01S0005247.1:205747-228023 GCA_000715115.1 Nicotiana otophora
TAAAATGAAGATAAACACGGCCTAAGACCTATATATATCAAGTTTGGAAAAGTCAAAGAGGTGCTAGCTTGGCACCCTCTCATTGGCCCATCTTCCAACGCTTATATGGTTTTATCCGAATATTGTATGAATGAATGGTTAAGAGCGTTGGAAATTAAATTCCAATACCTTCAATTTGGTATATAATATGTCCCAAAAAGACCTCATATAGCACACGAAATATATTGCTTAAAAAGCTCCATTATAAGGAAAATCCATTGTCGGTTTTTCCGCAAGTTAAATCCGACTTTTCCCAAACTTTATATTTTCTATTCAAACATCATATATAGTCATATTATGACTTTAAAATCATTTAAATCATGATTAATAGGTCTCATATTCATTATACATCACCTTGGGACGCACAGGGTGTAACACATGAGGCCTTCATCCGGTGATGAGGATGTGCCTCTCGAGTCCCCTGCTCTGAGGCAGGGTGATGAAAAGAAAAGGAATAGGGCCCCTAGATCTCTGGACTCAGAAAAGAGAAAACCAAAGGAGGAGTCTGGTATGTAAACTTAAGGAAAGTACCAACGTCCTCTCATCGGACTCAATCTGCCAACCGAAGGATGAGTCCGAAGAAGAAGACAATTTCGAGCTAGTGGCTCGAGTGCGAACTGCTTTGCCTAATGCCGGGGAGGCTGCTAAGAAGGCATTGGCCGAGATCTCCGAGTACTTTTCCCCAAGCCAGGGGAGTCAAAAGGGAGGCCTGGGCCGACATATCTCGAGCAGAGGAAGGTGCCTCGAAAGATGTGCTTGGGGTGATTGACCTTACCGGATCTGCTCAGTTCTCAGATGCCATGATCCACGAGGCCGATATGCTAGAAGGTCATTCTTACGAGGGGCCTCAGGGGGCAACAGATATCCACAACTTCCTGGATGGGTTAGAGTCCATTGCCTCAGAAGACGTTATTGGGCTCGGTGACTTGCCGGTGCCGAATAAGGTACCATCATCGGAGGCTAGTGGGTTTTCTTCGAGCCCAAATTTGGTGGATCGGTTCTTGGCCCCGAGTGTTAACCCAAACTGAAGGCGATCAATAGTTTTCTCTATCCTGGAATATGCCCAGATTTTCTCTTCCCCCGTGGGGGTTGCTAGCTACCTTTGGTGCTTGGTGACCGAAGAGGACCGTGCTGTGATGGACTTGGTGGAAGCCCCCTGCTTATTCAATGAAGCTTAACAGGATTTGAATAGGGTAAATTTGAGCGTCCCCTCATTATGTATTTTAAATTTTGAAGTTGTAAATAATCCTAACACCTTTCTTTATGCTTGCAGGCCTCGGTACTGCACCATGAGACTTTCCTCCGATTCTGGGAGAAGTTAACCCAATACGAGGCCGAGGTTCGGGAGATTACTAAGAAGAGGGACTCTTATAAGCTTCAAAGTGAGAAACTTTAGGCCAAGTTAGAAGCGGCTCAGAAGGAGCATGTCGAGTGGGCCAAGCAGGTAAACCGAGTACTCGAAGATAGTGACGACGAATTAGATTCAGTGGCTAACGATCTAATCATGCAGGTTCGACAAAGTCTTGAACAAATCGGGTTGCTCAAGGGGTAGGTAGACACGATACAAACTGAGGCCGAGGAGTTCAAGAAAAATATGGATCTCTTAGCCTCGGAAAAGAAAGTTGTCCAAACACAACTGGCGTCAGTCGAGGCCCAGCTTCGGGCTGCAAAAGAGAAAAAATTGATGCAGGTCAAGAAGATCGAGGAGCTCCAATATCAGCTAAACTCGGAAATTTCTGGTCAAGAGAATCTGGCCAAAGACCTCGAGGACGCCAAATCAGAGGTGGTTGTGGCCGAGACCAAGGGTGATGCTAAAGTGGTCCATTTCAAGGTTGATGTCGAGGCGATTCATGCGCAGGCTAAAAGTATGGTGGAGCATGCAAGGTGGCAAGCTCGAAGGGAAACTCTCGAGGGAGTCCATGCTCAGAATTTCGACCTACTGGCTAAAATCGGGAACGCCAAAGTGGAAGAAGCCAAGGCCCAGAAAATGGCTTTCACGAGGAAGATTTCGAGAGCTTAACCAAATCTGAAGGCAGGGAAGATTCTGAGGATGAAGATGCTGCCCCCGATGAGGACAAGGCCTTTAGATTCTTTTTAGGCTGTTTTGGCCGTTGTAGAGTTATGTATCGGGCCATTATGACCTTTGTAAAAAGATTGTATATATAAGGCTTTTTTTCCATTATTTTACTACTTGTATTCACGAGGGCCGGAATGCCTTAGCATAAAATAACTTAGGTTCTGTTCGAAAGTCCAAACAAACCTTGCCTTTATTATTGCTTTGGGTTAAGGCATTGTAGGGGTTCAGTGTTGCCGATAATTTCCCCTGAAATACCTTAGGTTTATAACCTTGCCGAGGGCAACCTTTAGAACTGGTTATAAAGAAGAATTTTTTCGAAGGCCTTGTTTTTGTTACTCGTCTCGGACGTCCCCAGTCTGTATTAGTATGGTCATATCCCATTTAGTTCGGGCTCTGCCAAATAAGTTTTTATGCCCACAAGTGCTTTTAACTCGGAACGACCTTAGTCTTTAAATTCGGGCAATGCCAAATAAGCTTTTATGCCCTCGAGTATTTTTAACTCGGAACAGCCTTAGCCTTTAAATTCGGGCAATGCCAAATAAGCTTTTATGCCCTCGAGTATTTTTAACTCGGAACAGCCTTAGCCTTTAAATTCGGGCAATGCCAAATAAGCTTTTATGCCATCGAGTGTTCTTAACTCAGAAAGGCCTTAGCCTTTAAATTCAAGCAATGCCAAATAAGCTTCATACCCTCGAGTTTTATTAACTCGGAATGGCCTTAGCCTTTAAATTTGGGCAATGCCAAATAAGCTTCATGCCCTCGAGTTTTATTAACTCGGAATGGACTTAGCCTTTAAATTCGGGCAATGCCAAATAAGCTTCTTGCCCTCGAGTTTTATTAACTCGGAATGGACTTAGCCTTTAAATTCGGGCAATGCCAAATAAGCTTCTTGCCCTCGAGTTTTATTAACTCGGAATGGACTTAGCCTTTAAATTCGGGAAATGCCAAATAAGCTTCATGCCCTTGAGTTTTATTAACTCAAAATGGCCTTAGCCTCTAAATTCGGGCAATGCCAAATAAGCTCCATGCCCTCGAGTTTTATTAACTCGGAATGGACTTAGCCTTTAAATTCGGGCAATGCCAAATAAGCTCCATGCCCTCGAGTTTTATTAACTCGGAATGGACTTAGCCTTTAAATTCGGGCAATGCCAAATAAGCTCCATGCCCTCGAGTTTTATTAACTCGGAATGGACTTAGCCTTTAAATTCGGGCAATGCCAAATAAGCTCCATGCCCTCGAGTTTTATTAACTCGGAATGGACTTAGCCTTTAAATTCGGGCAATGCCAAATAAGCTCCATGCCCTCGAGTTTTATTAACTCGGAATGGACTTAGCCTTTAAATTCGGGCAATGCCAAATAAGCTCCATGCCCTCGAGTTTTATTAACTCGGAATGGACTTAGCCTTTAAATTCGGGCAATGCCAAATAAGCTTCATGCCCTTGAGTTTTATTAACTCAAAATGGCCTTAGCCTCTAAATTCGGGCAATGCCCAACAAGATTTTATGCCCTCGAGTGTTTTTAACTCGGAATGGCCTTAGCCTTTAAATTCAGGGAATGCTAAATAAGCTTCATGCCCTTGAGTTTTATTAACTCGGAATGACCTTAGCCTTTAAATCCGGGCAATGCCAAATAAGCTCCATGCCCTCGAGTTTTATTAACTTGGAATGGCCTTAGCCTTTTAAGTTAGGCAATGCCTACAAACCTCGAGTAAAGTGAATGTTTGAACTCAGATTAAGGTGGCTCTTGGGCTGGATATCTTTAGGGGATCAGGTGTAGGATATTCCTTGAAAACTTCAAGTGACGTTTTGAAGACGAGATGTTTATATGCGAAGAATAGTCTACTTTTTTATTCCTATGCAACATAGTTGCACATGTATACACATTTTGTACCAGGGCTCTAGTGATTTGAGCGGGCACAGTTCATTTGACTGTTTGGCCCTTACAATAAATCTTGTTGATCGAGGCCTTTAAATCACAAAGCAATTATATCGTTTTAAGTGAGATATATTATAGTTTTTCGGTAATTGCTCGATGTTCATTGTTCTGAGCTTGTAAGATCCTTTTCCAGTGATCCCACTAATTTGGTACGGTCCTTCCCAGTTTTGCCCCAATTTTCCTTCGCCCGGGTTTCGGCTGTTCAGTGTAACTTTTCTTAATACTAAGTCTCTCACATTGAAGTATCAAAGGTTAGCCTTTCGATTTTAATACCTCTTGATCCGCTGCTTCTTGGCAGCCAATCGAATAAGGGTGGATTCGCTCATTTCATCCAATAGCTCCAGGCACGTATTCATGGCCTCATTACTTGATTCTTTTGTTGCATATTGGAACCTGATACTTGGCTCCCTGACTTCGACCGGTATTAGAGCTTCAGTGCCATAAACTAAAGAGAATGGGGTGGCCTCGGTACTGGATTTCGAGGTCGTGCGGTATGCCCATAGGACCTCTGGTAGCATTTCCTTCCATTTTCCTTTTGCGTCGGTTAACCTCTTTTTAAGGATTTGGAGTATGGTTTTGTTGGCAGACTCAGCTTGTCCATTTCCACTAGGGTGATAGGAAGTGGATAATATTCTTTTGATCTTATGGTCTTCGAGAAACTTACTTACTTTGTTACCAATAAATTGTTTCCCTTTGTCGCATACAATCTCGGCCGGTATCCCGAATCGGCATACGATGTGGTCCCAGATAAAATCAATGACTTCTTTTTCCTTGATTATCTCATATGTCTGTGCTTCCACCCATTTAGAGAAATAATCATGTCACGACCCAAAATCAAGGAGCGCGTCCGACGCTCAACCGAGTGAACCCGACTGAGCAAGCCTGTTAGATTTCATTCTACCCAAATTCATTCGTGAATAAAGAGGATGTGTACTCCGTTAATCAAATACTGGAGAGATTCATTAACCGCTTCCATTTCATTCCCATTAACAACATCATTCAATATTTCTAAATTAGTACGAGTTTATAGATTTAATGAAAAACATGTTGCCAAATACCAATAGTTCTAATCCAATTCCCAACATCAAATACCACCCACAACCTGTTTACGGAGCCTCTAAGTACAACTGAAGAGTAATATGAAAATGCCGGCAACAAGGCCCCGACTATACCTCAACCACAAAGTACATGAGAAACAAAAGATACATGACCCCGAAATGAAGCGGGGCTCACCAAATCGGCTGACAGGAGTGTACTGCTATCACTGATCAATGCTACCTGTTGTAGAACCACCTGCATCCATTAAAGATACAGCGCCCCCGGCCCTAGACATTTTACAAGTGGACCATCGAATGTTCTTCTAAACAAGGTTTCGTTTTCGGCCAAGCTAAATCAGGCTGCATTTGTACGCAGGGCCCTCGATTTTTTTGGGTCCGATGGAAAATTTTTGGTCCTGAGATACTCCACGTACTTGTTCCTCTAGTCCCAAATTAGTCTCGTCGAGTTAATCTCGGCATGGCCTTCTTCCACCACCGATTCATAAGCTGCATGACTTCTCCTGAATTGAACTTGTTATCTTCGACCGACAATCCCAAGCTAGCAAGGGCATCGGCTTCGCTGTTTTGATCCCGACGTATGTGTTGCAAAGTCCATTATTTGAACCGATGTAATGTCACTTGTAAGTTGTCTAAATATCTCTACATTCATTTTTCTCTCACCTCAAATATGCCGTTAACTTGGTTTACCACAAGGAGGGAGTCACACTTGACTTCGATCACCTTTGCTCCCAAGCTTTTCGCTAATTCAAGGCTTACAATATGGTCTCATATTTTGCCTCGTTGTTAGTCAATTCCACAGTCTTAATATATTGTCTAATTATATTACTTGTTGATGGCTTTAGTACGATACCAAGTGCGGACCTTTTGGTGTTCGAGGCCCCGTCTATAAAGAGGGTCTCGATTCCCGAAGATGTCCTCGAGTTAACCAATAACTCTCTTTCGACCTCGGGTATCAGGGCCGGTGTAAAGTCGTCCACGAAGTTTGCCAATATTTGGGACTTAATGGCGGTCCGAGGTTGATATTCAATATCATACCCACTTACTTCCATGGCCCATTTGGCCAATCGGCA
Organism: Nicotiana otophora; assembly: GCA_000715115.1. Classification (NCBI taxonomy): domain Eukaryota; kingdom Viridiplantae; phylum Streptophyta; class Magnoliopsida; order Solanales; family Solanaceae; genus Nicotiana; species Nicotiana otophora. Next base: position 211,927 of record AWOL01S0005247.1, read on the forward strand.
TGAGAGTTCAGGTTTATACATAACGTTCCTTAATGAGTAAGTAGTTACGACATATATAGGGTGATATTGGAAGTATGGTTTTAGCTTCCTCGAGGCACTTAGCAAAGCGAGCGCCAATTTTTTCAGGTGGGGGTATCTAGTTTCGGCCTCACCCAAGGTCCGACTAACATAATAAATCAAAAATTACGTACCTTGTTCTTTCCGAACTAGGACTCCACTTATCACTATCTCCGATACTGCCAAATACAAGTATAGTTGTTCGTCTACCCTCGGTGTGTGAAGCAGTAACGGGCTCAATAAATACCGCTTAAGTTCTTCCAAGGCCCGTTAGAATTCCGGGGTCCATGCGAGGTTGTTTTTCTTCTTCAACAACGAGAAAAATCGATGACTTTTATCGGAGGACCTCGAGATGAATCGCCCCAGGGAGTCAATGCGCTCGGTTAGCCTTTGCACGGCCTTCACGTTGTCTACTATCGCGATATCTTATATAGCTTTGATCTTGTCGGGGTTGATCTCGATTCCTCGGCTAGATACTATGAACCTGAGAAATTTTACCTGATCGACTCTAAACGCGCATTTTTTCGAATTTAGCTTTATGTTGTACTTCTTCAATATACTAAAGGTTTCCTGTAAATGCTATAAATGGTCCTCTACTCGCAGGGATTTAACCAATATATCGTCAATGTAAACTTCCATCAATTTTCATATTTGTTCTTCGAACATCCGATTTACTAGGCTTTGGTATATGGCACCGGCATTTTTTAATCCAAAAGGCATTACATTATAACAGTATATGCCATTTTTAGTGATGAAGGAGGTTTATTCCTGATCATCCGGGTCCGTCTGTATTTGGTTGTACCCGAAATAGGCATCGAGAAAACTGAGGGTCTCGTGGCCGGTCGTGGCATCGATCATACGATCAATGTTGGGCAAAGGAAAAGAGTCTTTGGGGCATGCTTTATTCAAATCTTTGTAATCTACACACATTCTTAGTTTATTCTCTTTTTAGGGACTACCGCTACGTTGACTAACCAATCCGTGTATTTAACTTCTCGAGTGGACCCTATTTTTAGGAGTTTAGATACCTCGTCTTTGATGAAAGCATGTTTGATCTCGGACTGGGGCCTCCTCTTCTGCTTAACCGGATTAATTTTTGGGTCCATATTTAGTTTGTGAGTGGCTACTTCTGGTGGGATCCTTGTCATATCAAGACGGGACCAAGAAAAATAATCTAAGTTAACTATAAGAAATTGAATAAATTTGTTCCTGAGCTGGGGAGTTAGTCCCGTGCTCAGGTATACCTTTCGATTGGGCAAATGCTCGATTAATACAACCTGTTCCAGCTCTTCGACCGTCGATTTGGTCGTATCGGAATCATCGGGGATTATAAAGGATCGGGGAACCACGTAATCATCGTCTTCATAGGTCTTTTTCTTATTTGATTGGATCGTTACCGAAATCGGTAATTGCTATTTGGCCTCTGGGTCGGCGCCAGAATTCGGTTCATTTGGTGTTGTGAGCGTTGATATCGGAACCACTTCTTCGATGGCAAACATTTCTTTTGCGGTAGGTTGTTTCCCGTAGATTGTCTTGATCCCCCCCCCCGAGACTGGGAATTTTAACACTTGGTGAAGAGTTGAGGGTACTGCCCTTATGTGGGGGATCCATGGCCTTCCGAGAAGGGCATAGTACCTTATGTCCCCATCGATTACATAAAACTTGGCCTCCTGTACGATTTCAACGGTATTGACCGGTAATGTTATCTCTCCTTTGGTAGTTTCACACGCCATGTTGAACCCGTTTAGGACTCGGACTGCTGGCAATCCTGTCTTGTAGGCCGAGTTGTTCTACGACTTTCGATCGAATAATGTTGGCCGAGCTACCTGGATCAATTAACACACGTTTGATTCTATTTTTATTTATGAGTACAGATATTAACAGTGCATCATTATGAGGTTGTATGATCCCTTTCGCGTCCTCGTCGCTGAAGGATAAGGCTCATTCAGGTATGTAGTCTCGAGTTCTTTTCTCCCTGGCGACGGAGATTCTGGTGCGTTTCAACATTGGCCCTTGTGGGATGTCGACTCCACCGATGATCATATTTATGACGTGTTGAGGCTCGGTATTTTCTTGTCTTGTATGTTTTTTAGAATCCCTGTTTCTAAAGTGGTTCTTGGCTCGGTCGCTCAAAAATTCTCGAAGGTGCCCATTGCTGAATAAACGGGCTACTTCTTCTCTCAGATGTCGACAATCTTTCGTTCTATGACCGTGAATGCCATGATATTTGCACATCTGGTTAGGGTCCTTTTGAGCTAGATCAGATTGTAAAGGTCGAGGCCATTTGGTATCACTGATGTGCCCGATAGCAGATACGATAGCGGCATCATCGATATTAAAGTTGTATTCCGATAGCCTCGGTGCTTCATTAGGCCCGATGGACCTGTCGAAGCTATTTTTGGTCATGAGTCCCCGGTTGCTTCAACCTTGATCACTTCTCCTGTCATTTCTTATGGGGTTCCGCCCTGACCCACTGCTCTTTTGATCTCCATTATAGGGACAATATCGATCCCCGTTTGATCCTGGTTCACGATCGATATCCCTCTTGGCTCTATCGAGAGTCCTGTCAGGATATATAGCTTCGAAGGTGCCCCGAGTTGATCATCTTCGACTCTGATTTTTGATTGATACTGATTGTGTACATCGGTCTAAGTAACGGCATGGTATTCTATCAGGCTTTGCTTTAATTGTTGCGAAGCCATCGAGCTTCGAATATTGAGTCCCTGAGTGAAAGCCTGAATAGCCCAATCATCAGCGGCCGGTGGCAGATCCATTCGTTCCATTTGAAAATGGGAGACGAACTCCCTAAGCATCTCGTTCTCCTTCTGTTTAACTTTGAAAAGGTCCGATTTCCTGGTTTCGACCTTGATGGCACCAGAATGTACTTTTATGAAAGAGTTTGCAAGCATAGCAAATGAATTAATATAATTTGGAGGTAAGTTGTGATACTATATCTTGGCACCCTTCGATAGGGTCTCCCCAAATATTTTCAGCAAAATAGACTCGATTTCGTCGTCTTCTAAATCGTTCCCTTTGATGGCGCATGTATAAGAGGTTACATGCTCGTTTGGATCGGTCGTTCCATTGTACTTAGGTATTTCGGGCATACTAAATTTCTTGGGGATCGGTTTTGGGGCCGCGCTTGGAGGAAAAGGTTTTTGCACGAACTTCTTGGAATCCAGTCCCTTCAATATCGGGGGTGCTCCTAGGATTTGATCTACCCTGGAATTATATGTTTCAACTTTTTTATCATTTTTTTCGATCTTCTTTTCCCCTGACTCTATCCGCTTTGTCAGCTCCTCGAGCATTTTTATAATTTCGGGGTTAGTCCCCGACTCTTGTTCATTTGACCTTACCACGATTGGTTCCTTTCTGCGGTGACTTCTTGGGGCGGATCGGGTTCAACCCTGCTCGGTACCTGGGTTTGGCTCTGTAATTGAGCTATCTCCACATGTTGAGCTTGTAGCATTTCGAAGATCATGCGTAGGCTAATCCCGTCTTCTTTAATATTTTTGTGTGTTTTAAGCCGCAGATTGGGCTCCACCATGGATGTTATTTTCAGGGTCAGTACGCAAGTTCGCGTTGATGGACACATGTGAATTTACATCAATTGGATCCAAAGTCTAAATTCCAACGACATCAGCAGGTGGCCCCGTATTAGCAGACGCCAAATTGTTATTCTCGCATTGATGACCGACCTCGTTGTCTATATGTAGAGGTGCTAATAGAGAGTTTATCATTTTTGGCCTGAAATCAAAGATACTTCAAAGAGAAAGTGTAAAGTAGTGTGTATTATGAAGACTTGTATTAAATAACCACTATTATCCTTAGCCCCACAGTGGGCGCCAAACTGTTTACCCCCAAAATCGGATAACAATTGAATTTATACGCGGTTCTAAGGATACGTGATCTAATTTGATACAAAACTAGAAATTAGATTTAATATAGAAGAATAAATATAAAAATAAATACAAACAATGCAGATCGAACTACTTAAGCCTCGTAGGATTAACTTCTTGCGAATTTAGATGTGATCTTATCCAAACCAGAACGATAAGAACAAAGTTGGAAAAATAGTCTATTCTTCTTTGAAGTATGTTACAATGTCTCCCTATGAATTATCAAGCCCCCCTTATATATTGGGGAAGATATTCCTTTTAAGACATTATTTTATCAAAAATATAAGTCCATGATTTTGTAGACCGTTGGCCCTTTTTTTGATTTAATCTCGTGATTTCTGCCATAATGATTGGTTAATGGCGAGAATCACGGATCTTTGTCGGATGAGTTGGCGAAGCTTTTCTCCGAGGCCGTTAGAAGCAGGATCGGTTATGCCTTCAGTAAAATCGAGGGCAAATCCGATGGTCTTGTCGAACTTCGAACCTCGATATTTCGGCCTTCTGTTATTTGGCTTGGCAAATTTTCCTCGATCTTGTTCTGTCTCATTCTCGTTCGGTCCCGGGGTCACGAGCTCAACGATGTATCTTCGCACCTTGGTTCGATATAACTCAAGATCAATCTTTAACATGTCGTATTTCAGTCTCGATTGGTCACACAAGAGATGAACCCGATTTCGACCGTATACAATTATACAAATTCAAAAATTAAATGAATCAAGGACATAAGGGAAATTGAATTAATGATCAAGCTCTAGAGATTGGGATTTTTGGAAAGTGTACCATTGAAAAAGGAGTTATGCAAATGATACTGCTAAAAGATACACAAAGAAAAGCGCAAAAAGAAGAAAGTTAAAAAAAAAAAACATGACTTGAAGAAAATCAAGAAGTGAAGCTGCTCAACTAATGAGAACTTTAAAAATAGCATATAATAATTAATTCAGCATGATCCAACGTACAATAATGCATATATTAGTCACTTCTAAAGTTGAGATTCTATGAATCGTTGCTTCAAGTTGGCATCAATTTGGGCGTCTTATTTGAGGTGCATGGCTCAGCCCCTGAAACGATGACTAGTACCACTTGAATCGAACATCATTTTCTTCCACCCCCTGCCACAATTATGAAACTTAAGAGATCAAAGTAACATGTGCTTTCCAACATGATCCATCTCTAACGAAGCATAAGCTGGAGATGCAAAATATCAAAATTCTTGTTTTACCTTTGCATCCTTCCAGTATGGCCATCAGGTCCTTGTGATGCTCTATACTTGTATATATTCATAGATTAATGCAAAACCTACAATCTAAATAAAGAAAAATGGTAAAATAAATAAATTCAATGGCATTCTAGAAAAGAAAAGATTGGCAGCTTGATGTAAAGGAATACAATGGCATTCTAGCCCTGAACTCTCCTCCTTGTCAACATGACCAACTTTGGCCATCTTTTCAGAAATATTCCACACAAAGGAAATATCCCTAGTTAACCATTTTGAGACTATAGACTTTTATTTGACACACACATTACAAACTTATTCCCTTTTGTTCTTAATTGATATTGTTTTGATCATTTTACCTCTTAAGGCATTTAACTTGTAAAATGAGCACTAGAAGAAGTAAGGAGGGAACTTGGGTGAATTTTGAGTGGAACCAATAAAAGAAAGAAATGTACACATTTGTTGTAAGAGATACACCACTAGCGAAAACTATAAAGAAGAGAAAAATTACAAAAGAAAAATAGTTTTAAAAAAAAGAGAAGAAAAAGAAAGAAAAAATTATGTAGATAAATAAATTGACATCTTGTCTTTGTTAGTAAGTGTGAATCAAAGTAGTGCTTAAAGAAAAAATGAGCTGTCTTTGGAGTGATATTGTTTGTGAAGTTGAAGTTGGATTAAAGAAATATGCGCTTAAAGTTGATTATGTGATGTTTTAAAAGTACTTCAGAGGGTTAGTCATTATTTCTAAATATATCCTACCCGTCTCTTAGCCCACATTACAACCATAAAGAAGTCCTAATTGATTTTAGACAGAGCAAGCCTACATAAGTAGACGTTTACATAGAGGGCAAGTCTATGTTACCAATTGCATGCATGTTACTTCTTTGTGAGAGTGAGATATTTCTTTGATATATGTGAGTTCTTAAACTATTGCTTAGAGTTTCTTCTTCGGGTGACAGTGATTTTATATGGCTTTTGTGAACATATTTTAAGGTAGTTTATGATGTTTTACAGTGGTAAACTGTTGTGGTGCTTTATTTTTTACTATTGCTTAGGATTTCTTCTTTTTCTTTTTCTTAATTGCAAAATGGATTCATTAGATTTATTGTTGTTTTTGACAAATTGATGATTGAGTTTTGTTCTTGATGATTTTTGGAGGTTATATTTTAAATTTGAGCTCATTTGGAGTAGATTTAGGTGTTAAATCATATATTGGATTGTTAAAATTCAAAGAACAAATTTATGTTTCTAGGCAATTTGTACTTCAGCCCGATTTAGCCTTAAGTGCATGAAAACGTAAGTTGTACTTCGTACCTATTTGGCTTTAAGTGCACCTGAAGTGCAATTTTTTCACTTCAGACTTATTGGCCTTAAGTGCACGAAACCATTGGTTGCACTTCAGACATATTTGGCCCTAAGTACATTTGAAGTGCAATTATTTCACTTCAGACTTATTTGACCTTAAGTGCATGAAACCATTGGTTGCACTTTAGACATATTTGGCCTTATGTGCATCTGAAGTGCAATTTTTTCACTTCAAACCTCTCCAACCTTAAGTGCATGAAAATATTTATTGCACTTCAGACTTATTTGGCCTTAAGTGCATTGCACTTCAGACTATTTTTTTTTTTTTAACTTCAGACCCGATAAGTCTGAAGTTGATCGTAAAATGGGTAGGCTTGCAAATGTTTCTGCAAAGTAAATATAGCTTCAATTGTTACCGCAAAATCGGGTATAGATGCAAAAGCCCCCATGCGAGCCTCCCTACATCTTTTTACAGGGGACCCTTTGCAAATACCCAACCACCAACTATTTACCCGCCCTATTCATAAAGTTTTTCCCCTAGCCATTTTATTTAATGCCCAGTCCTTCCAACCAAAATAAAGTATGAAGCTACTAAAACCAAGCCAATTCATGTTAAGCCAATTCAATCCAAACCAAACCAAACCAATCCAGGCTAAATTATGCTATGTTAAGCCAAATGGGTAAGAAAAAGGGGGTGGATAGGCACTGGCGGAGCCACATTGAAGCAAGGGGTGTCAAGCGACACCCTTTCGCCGACAAACTACACTATTTTGCTAGATATTTTTATTTATTTTATGTATATTTACTATACGTTAACTCCTCTAGACTTTTCGATGTGTTTAATTATTTATATTTTGACACCTGTGAATGAAAATTTGGATCCGCCACTGTGGGTAGGTAAGTTGGGTAGTTAGTTTTAATTGGGTAGGTATATATTGTAACTAGCTTTCAAATTGGTAGAGAAGGGTAATCAGTTTAAGCTCAATGGATATTTTGCATAAATTGCTCCTTTTTATAAGGAAAAAATATAAATAAGAAATATTTAAGAAAAAATTCAAAAACCTAGCAGCAATAATTTTATATATGTGGCAACTAAATAAATATACTCCATCATTCAATTCCATTGAAATACGAACGTTATTTAATAATTCTTAAAAATAAGAAAAAACAAAAAAGGAAAGAGAATAACTTATCTAAAATTAAATTTTCTTCCAAATTTCACTAAAATAGGCATACCACTTAACGACACATATAAACTACCGAACTTTCATGAATTACTACAATATTAGACTAATTGCTACTTTTCTTGAACTGAATTATACATTAACTCAATGTGTTCTCTTAAATAATATCAGGGGCGGCTTAACAGCGTAGGTGGCCTAAAGTCAATAATAAAAGGTCTTAAAAAAATTAATATTTTTATTTGCAAAAATATTTCTCAAATTTTTTTATATGCATAGTTTTTAGTAACTTATTGGCATAATTGGCTTCTTCTAATCCATTTAATCTCTTTACTATTAATATTATTCATTAATTATGCCTATGCATTTGGAAAAAAATTAAGATTTTTTTAATCTAATGAGTATATCTTGATTTAAGGGGTCGCTTTCGTACAATGGCGGTATATCCCAGGATATTCTATAGAGTGGGATATACCTTCTATATGGAATAGTTAATCCCACCATTTTAGTGTAAAATTTATTTGCGGATTAGCTAATACCTATAACCAAATATGGGATAAATACAATCTCAAATTTTATCCCGAGATTATTGTTTTTATCTCTCGTACCAAACAAGAGTATTATCTTCTACTTGTAATATGTAACAACCCGACCGGTCGTTTTACTTTCTACAACCTCGTTCCCCTATTTGAGACTTCATGCATGTGCTTTCCTATTTTATGACTTGTGGGGACAGTTGGTTTGGTTCAGGAAAGGTTCGGCTTAAATTCGGAACACTTAGTTCCTTGGTAGTAGCCTAAGGTGGTCAAGTTTGACTAAAGTCAACAATTTGAGTAAACATCCTTGGAATCGGGATTTGGAGGTTCCAATAAGTTTGTATGGTACTTTTGAACTTTGGTGTATGTTCAGGTCGAGTCTCAGGCGGTCCGAGAGCGATTCGGCACTTATTGTCGGAAGATGGCATTTTGAAGGTTTTAGAATTGGCTAAATTTAATTTGGAGTGGACCCGGGTGATATCGGAGTGGTGTCCGAGCCAGCTTGAACGATCCTTAATTATTCCATCAGATACCTCCTATCTGCAACCACCAACAGCAGTACCAAGTAATTCTACTAACCAAGACTTAAACATGTGAGAATAAATCACTTAATATTTGTCTATACAGACCATCACATATATTATAACTAACAACCAAATGGAATATACTACAAAGTAAATGCATATAACTCCATAGTGGACTGACCCTTGGTAAATTTATCCAATGAGTGAAAGCGAATGATAGAAAATCGTTCAGATAAAATAGTTTTTACTATGATAAAGATGGACATTTTTAAATGTATCATACTAAGATGTGGAGCATCCACCAAGAAGCTGTACAAACTCCACAATAATGAAGGAACCTTAGGAAAGGGATACTGCTCACCGCTGTAATATCAATAGAATTTTCCAATAAAAATAATTTCCGCATCTTCAACCTGCAAAATCCAAGAATTATTACATAAGAAAATCTCTCATCAATTAAAATTTCAATACAAGAAACAATAACAAAAATGACGGGAAGACTATTTAAACTCAAAGGCGAATCCATAACCATTATAAAGTACATATTTTTTTTTTACAAATAATAGCACATATCCAAATCCAACTGCCAAAAAATATAAGATTAAAAGGGAATATCATTAATTTAAATTGAAAAACATGCATGGATGAGAAAATAGAGGAAAATTCAAGAAATATTATATTAGATGATGAAATCATGTAATTTTACAACTTAAGGTACTAATTTAAAGACAAATCCTTCCAACAAGCAAATATATCAACTACATGTAGGAGGTAAATGAGCAACATAAATAATTGTTAATTAAGTTGTTTCAGGCATATCATCAAACACATGGCTACAACTCTATGTATGTTCACGCTAAAACTCTCAATAGAGGCATTTGAACAATTGTTCACAATATGTATGTGGAAAAATCGTATAGAGAACATGAAGAAAGACCACAAAAAGTCACTAAAGAAATCCATTCAAACGAGTTCCGTCTGTGACCCGATTAAATGTTTGGATTTGAATCACTTCACTCGCAAGTCACAAAATAATTTAGTGGCAATTTTGGTAACTCAGAGGCCTTACATGCTGGATTAAGCTCTATCATTTCCCATGATTTATTGTTAATGAGGATAGATATGCATAGCACAACGATATTTAATTCAATCCCAAATATTAAGAATAATGTTTTAGCAGAAAACTTCAGGAATAGTTTGATACTTGTAAATATGAGACATCCATAATTAGATTGGAACATAATGGAATTGCAACCTCATACATATAAAATAAAAAATAAAAAAACTAAAATTGGAGAGTAAAATACGTTGTTAAATAAGCTATTCGTTGTAATTTATCTTGTAATAATCCACATTATCTATTTAAAAAATCAAGATTGAGATTATTTTTAACCAGTTGAACATATTGTTTAAGCACATCATCTTTAAGATTTTAATTCTTTTATAGTTTCTCTGGTGGTTCACATATATATTGTCCGCATTTTCTTACATACTATACAAATAAAGTGAAAAATTAATTAATTACTAAAAGTTAGGGATCTTTAAGATAATGAACTCATTTCTCATCCATATAAAGTTAGCATCAAGTAGCATAAGGAGAGTTGTACTAATATATTTACTTATTTCATTCCCGATCTAAACTTTTTAAAGAATTATTTACCTTTTTATTTTCACTCCGGCACTCAAACTTCGTAAAATAAATAAAAGTTACATAATAGAAACTTTACTCTAAAATAGTATTTTCTTAAATTAGAATTATTAAAAATCAAAAACAGTACAAATGCTTGCTCATAAATGATAAAACTGGAGAAAACAACATAGGTGGGCCGTGGGCATAATCCTCCGGCAAGCCGAGGCCCGAAAGCGCGAAAAGTCTATTTCAGGTCTCAAAATTTGGCGCAAAACCAAAGAAATTCCCCCAAATTTTCACTATAATTTCATTTGCAAATCCCTCCAATTCATATTTCAAATATACAACCCCTCAAAAATTTCCCTCAATTCACCTTTCAATGGCAGATTTTGAACCTCCATCTTTCTCTCTAGGGCTTGATTTCGACATTGATTCAGAGCCCCAGTCCAGTGTACTACCGACAATCCAAGAAGCTGATGATATTGAAACCCCCACAATTGCTGCGGACACGGAAGATTCAGATCCACCTAGATCTCTCAAACGCCTCCGGCGTGGGCTCATTTCCAAATCCGAACCGGCGGCCCAAAAAATAAAGCTAGGAGATGCTTGGTGTAGTGTGGACGAAGATATTGAAGAGTTTTCTTCTCAGGATGATGAGCCCAAGGGTAAAAGACTCCACCTTTCTTTTAGGGTTTTGTCTTTAGCTACCTTTTTACATTTTGGTGTTTTATTTCCTTACTTTTACTTCTATTTCTGTTGCAACTCCGTCTATTTGAGGCACACAAAATATAGAGGTTGATTTTGGGGTAGTCTATTAGTAGCAAATAGGCTCTTTTTTCATTTATTAACTGGGACTTGTAAATATGTTAAGCTTTAATATCATATTTCTAGTTTCTGTATCACCAGAACAAAGTTGAATGATGAAGCTTAATTTTGTACTTGAAAAGTTATGAAGTAGCTTAGGAGGCAAAGGTGGATCCAAGATTTTAAGTTTAAGAGTTCTGAATTCAGGTTCCGGATAGATTATTTATACATATTTAGTGGATTCCTAATAAAAATACAGGGTATGTGCCAAAGCTACTTGGTTATGGCAGAACCCCAACTTCTACATTAGATTCGCCCCTGTTGGGCAGTTGAGTGAAATGGATGAATGTAAGACCCTTGTATTTCAATAATGTGCTATTGTGAAAACAAGATTCTGAGTTTAAGCTTGCTTTAGAAATCAAAACTTGCACTAGAAGTTTTGTTAAGATCCTTTTACAATCCAAATATTTTGGTCTGTATGTGCTAAAAAAAGTGAGATAAACCAAAATCACTTGGATGGAAGTTATTTCAAACATAATAAATGCAGGATTGTAACAGTACATAATGAAAATAACCCTATATACTACCAAATTAGTTGGGATTAGGTATTAGTTGTTGCTTAAGGCTTTAAGCCTTGGTGGACATAATTACTCGGTACTTGTATTGGTGGGAGGGATTTGGTACAGAGGGGGATGTAGTATACTATGTATGGGTTCAATTGAACCCATAACTTTCGACGCGGAGTAAAAATTTGTATGTAAAAATTCATAAAAATTGCAAAAATAGTAGATATGAACCCATAACTTTAAAAATATAATGGGTTCAATGTTAAAAAACCTTAAAATTGAACCCATAGGATTTAAATCCTGGATCCGCCTCTGTGGTACCTGGTGGAATTAGTCGAGGTATGTGCAAGCTGGTCCGGACACCATTGTTATAAAAAAGGTAACTGTTGTTACACATATAATACGTTTGGTGTTAGGAGTCTCTTTGGTGAGTTAGAGACTGGGGATAAGTGTGCAATTTTTGTTCTTTTATGGTGGGTTTTTGGGCCAACTTGTATGAATCTCAACTATTTAGTCAGAATACTTGCAGCCTCACACCAATAGAGAGAATAGGATACTTGGTCCCACAAGGATGAGATAGACATGGAGAAGCTGCCTTATTATTTTGTCTACCTAATTTACTTTTGTCTATGTTGGGATTTAAACTCTGGCCCCATGGTTTTCATTCCCTTGGGTGCAGGGAGAACTTAAAATTTGTTTTAAAAGACAAATTATTTTCTACTGGAATGAAATCAGTCCTGGTATAATTAAATGGACATCAAAGATTCATATAGCTAAGCTTAACTAGTTTGCAATTGAGTTTTTTGCACAAGGAAAATGTGTGGTCATTTGGCCTTACTATGTACTAGAATCAAAATTTGTGTGTATTGGTGGACAATCTGTTGAGCCGTATGATCTTAAGTAATATGATCTGAAAGATGCACCATCCTCGTTATCTTACTAGGAGTATTGGTTGTTTACGATAATACTCTGTGTATTTCAGTAAAACTATGTAGTAGCAAGATCTCCAGGTCTAGTCTGACAATACTGTCCGACTGCAGATAAATGTTTCTGTAATTTGTTATAAATCTGTATGAAAATTTATTAATAAGCCTCATACATTTTTAATATTGTTGGCATCAGATCATCCAAAGCAGTACAGTTTTGTGTGTAGCAGTTCCAAAATCCCGTTACAGGGGAGAAGGGTATTATCCTCGCAATCTGCAAGCAGATGCACAGGAAGGAAGAATGATGTTTCAAATGTTTCTTCCATTTCCCGAAGTATGGAAACTAGCACTAGCAATTTCGTCTTCCCAGAGCTAACTGTTAGTCCATTGAGAAGGTTCCAGTTGATTGACTCTGATTCTGATGAGCCTTCTAAAAGTGAAGTCATGGAAAAAGAATCAGAACATGTAAATTCTCCTTTGAGCGGTAATCCACACAATACTGGTGCAGATTCAAGTTGCCAGAGAAATTCAGGACTTTCTGCTGGAAAGTTAAAGACTAGAGATCTGTGGAAAGACTTCTGTTCAGATAAGACCTTTAATATTTCAACACCTGCTCTTGATGAGGTTTGTGAAGAATATTTCAAATCAGTAAAACATGGAAAAAACAAGCAGACTATTAACAGTGGTTTAACTGAAAGTAGCATGCGACCTCCGAGGCCCCTTCTCCCTGCTCACTGTTACTTTTTCCATAAAGATCCAAGAATCCAGAAGCTAGTTCGTGATCGTTTGCCTAACTTTTTTCCTTTGGGTGCTGAGAACATTCCTGGACAAAAGCAAGATGATGCATCAGTTATAGATTACATGTAACGCATTTGCTTCTTGCTTCTGTGTTAGTTTTTTTGTCATGAATTATATGACTTATTCCAAAGATCTATGTGCATGTTGTCTTCAGGGGCCAATTTTGTCATGAAGGATCAAAAAAGACTTCTAAGAATGGCGCTGTTGCGACAAACTCTAGAAAGAGCAGAAAGAATGTAAAACAACCAAATTCTGTGGAGGAATCACAAGGATTCGAGAGATGGGTGAACCCTAAAAGCTCTGCTGTGATTCCAAAAGATGCCGGCAGAAGAAGGGTCCAGGCAGTTGGCAAATCAGCGGGTCATTGGTACACAACTGGAGATGGAAAGAAAGTAAGTTGATATTTTATTCAAGTGTTTGGAGCAGGTCATAGATGTACTTGTTGAATTCTTTTTTGGTTAAACAGTCATTGACGATCTTAGCAAATTCAAGAAGCTGTACTATAGATGCTGGTTGCTGCTGAAATTTGGGTAGAGTTTTGTACTTGTTTAGCATGCTTAATGTCTAACCATGGTTGGGATATGGATGTCAGTGGGTAAATCACTAAATTTTATCCCATTCTCCTGCAAGTTGGAGTACTCGTTAGACATTTGTGTGTTTGTGTAGTTTCATGGAATCTCCTCGTTCTTCTAGAATTGATTTGTGACATTCATGAAATCTCTTTGGTGTAATTTTAGAGTTGATTCATGACATCCTATCTTCTGTACATTAATCAAAGAGTTCATCTACTGCTCTTTATCAGGTTTATGTCGCCAAAAATGGGCAGGAGTTTTCTGGTCAAAGCGCATATAGATGTTACAGAAAGGTATATGTTTCTCTATTTTCTTCATTGCTACAGTTAGTAATGGATGTGAACTCTGAACTCTTTGTTCTCTTTTTATGTCAATGTCTTTTTGACTTGATATGTTGTGATAAATAAAGTTTGATAATTTGAATATCTTTCTGTATGTTTGTGTTTGCTTACCATGTGATTACCTGTGACCAAATTAGCCCGGTCATCTTTAATCGCATAGAACTACTCTTTCGGTCTGGGAATCAGCTTGCCTACCCAATGATTTCAGACTTGATATTAGTTGAAAATAGATGGTTATGGTCAACATTTTGTGGATCCTATATATACACAGTCATCTGATGAAGGCATATCCTGTATTTTCCCCTTTTGCAGGAGACTGGAGCTGGTTTTAAAAAGTCAACAAAGAAGACAACCGGTAAAAGGAAAGCAGCTTCAAAGAAGAAATAGAGCCCCTGTAAGAAAAGAATATACACCCCGTGTATTTGCCATGTTCATGTCAATATGTTCTGGAAAAAGAAATTTTGATCAACCAATGTATTGTATATGAATTTGTTTTCTATGATGACAGATAATACAAAATAACTCAGTTCTTGATATTTGACAACTTACTAACTCAACCCAATGCATGATTTTTCTACCTTCATTTTTTTCTTTTCTTTTTCCAATTATGATCCAATAAACTGTAATTGCTTGGGCTATTCGCACTGAAAATGATCATTCTACTAGCAAAATTAATAACACTCTTTGACATGAAATTTAAAACATAAATACTGTGTAAAAGTCATCTCATTATTTTGATGCGTGGAACCATTCATCTCCTCTAAAGTGCTGCTAACGCCATCTTTTGCTATGAAAAATATTTACTCGCAGTCAGTGACTGCACCAATCTACATTCATATACCTTTGAAAACAATTAATGGATGTGTTCATATAGATTAGTTAAGACTTAATACATAAAAATCCTCATAAAATTGGCTAAATTTGCAAATTGCAAACTTAAAGTATGTGCGGTTTTCTATTAGTCTCATGATATATACTTTTTAGCGTTTATTACAAATATAGAACAAAATTTAGTGGGAGGTGTTGTTCACGCGCCAGATATGTGACCAAAGTATCTGCTATGCTCATGCTAATATGTTGTGGCAAAAGAAATTTAGATTAACCAAAGTATTGTCTATATAGTACCAAATTTCTTCTATGATGACAGCAAATACAAAAAGATTCGGTTCCTGATATCTTACAAATTTAAATATGATAATCTGATGCACAATCTAGCCACGCATACCGGAAGCTTAGTGCACTGGACTGCCCATTTAATCGGAGGCACAATATATTTAATTATGCAATGTTCTGCCAAGGTCTCTGGAGTTGTTAAAGACTATACGCATCTAATCCTATCATCCTTCATTCAGTCTCTTCAGATAGAATTGGTCTAAAAAAGATAGATAAAAATAAAAAGCACAAATAAGAACAAAAATATTGTAAACTAGAAAAGAAAAACAAGTTTAAGAAAGAGTAGAGATATACTTTTCTATAATTCACTTTTTAATTTTGTTTTCTTCATATTTATTTATGTATAACTATAATATAAAGTAGTTAAATTACATAAAAGATAAAGTTCAAATTAAAAATTTAAGAGATTTTTACATTCTTATACACAATTTGAAACTTTATTACCCTCCCTACTCAAGTTTCAATTTAATTACATCATATATACAAATTTACCAATTATATACACTTTAGGAATTAAATGAGTATCCCTTTATATTAGGAATCAATTATTTCTAATCCTTATTCTCTCCCCC
>AWOL01S0005247.1:230722-243363 GCA_000715115.1 Nicotiana otophora
TTTGGAGTTTATATCTCAATTTTGAGGGTGTTTTGGTGAAGATTAGACTTGATTTTGACTGAATTTCAGATTGAAACTCGAAAAAGAAGACATGACATACATTATACTTACGAAATTGTAGTAAAGTTGTAGTAAAATTGTAGAAAAATTATCTTATGTTGTTTATATATATTTTTATTTATTTAAATATTATATGAAAGTTGAACAATATTGTATAAAAATTATATTTAAGTTGTATGATATTGTAGTTGTATATAACTGGGGTAGAAATAATATATGAAAGTTGTAGATAAGTTGTAGATAAGTTGTCTAATATATAATTAGTTATATGAAATTTATTTTTACTATGTATAAATCAGATATAAAATATCCAAAAGACATTGTATAAAGTTTGTATAAAAATTATAGTTAAGTAGTATGATATTTTAGTTGTAGATAAGTTGTATAATATATAATTATTATGTATGAAATTTGTTTTTTGTATGAATCAGATACAAAATATACAAAAGACATATTTGTATAAAAATTATATTTAAATTCGTTGGGTGTGAGATGAAAGGTTTATTGTTATTTTCATATTTCTTCTCTATATCATTAATCAGTTCTCATGTCATGTCAAATAGATCATGAAGTAGTAAGCTGTGGTGATTTCTATACTTTGCCATGAAGTAGTAGAAGATGAGATATGGGGAGAAAGAGAGGGTCACGGTACTCGAGATCTGAGGGATTAGATTCTCTAAATCCCTAAATATAAGTTCAATTTGGAGAGATGCTTTTCTTCATCAAAAGATAGGTTTCAGAATTAACACTGTGATTTCTGCAGAAAACCGGCAGCACTTTTGGGGAGGAGCTTGACCGAACCACTGGCTATATACATCTCAGTAAGCTCGACCAAGTTTAACCAACTTTGTTGAACTTTTTCCTGAATGTTAAGGATAATTTGTACTTGCTGCAAATCGATGCTAAAAAGCTTGGGAATGAGTTGGTTTACGAAGCTATCGATGACTCANACTTTGCTGAACTTTTTCTTGAATGTTAAGGATGATTTGTACTTGCTGCAAATCGATGCTAAAAAGCTTGGGAATGGGTTGGTTTACGAAGCTATCGATGACTCATGTTCAGAAGAGTTTACGAAGCTTGTTTGTTGTAAGAGGGGAAAGAGGAGACTAAAAGGAAAAATATATAACTAAATCCCTTGATTGAAGGAACAAATAATGGATTGGGAGCCTTTTAAGGTGGATTTGTATATATTTTGTAACTAAAATGTGTTTAGGTCGGGTAAATACCAACATGGATATTTTTCGTAATAAGGTTTCAAATACTGTATAGGAATGAAAAAATCCTAAAAATTAAAGTAAAAAGTTATATTCACGGTTTATAATGTATTTAAAGATTAGCCAATTCGCTCAAACTTCAGGACGTCGTATCCTATAGTTCGAACATTGTGTCCAAAAATTAGAATTTTATGTCCTGAATTTTAAATTAGCAGTTTAAAAATTCAGGACACTTAAAATCTGAATTTTAAATTAGCAGTTCAGAAATTTAAGACATTTCGTCTTGAATTTTAAATTAACAACTCAAAAGTTTAGGATACTTATTTTTGAAGTTTGAGCGCTTGTCAAATCTTTAAATACATTATAAATTATGAATATATATTTAAATAGTAGACTTAAAAGTGGCTACTAGTGGAAACAACCCAATAACACAACAAACCAGCCCACTAAAGCCCAACTAACAACCCCTAAAACCCGCGAAAAGAAATGACTAGCTCCCCGAAACCTTTTATTTAAGGAAAAATGGCCAAATATACCCCCTACTTTCATATATTATTTATATTTAACCTCCTTTATACTATCGGGCTAAATTTACCCTCTACCGTTATACTATCGGACCAAATTTACCCCTATAATCAGCAAACTTTTAAAAGTACTTCTTGATCTGTTAAGTAATCCAAAATCTCCCAAATTTCTTTTATTTAAATCACTTGTTGTTCTTCTTGGTCCACTATTTTTGAAATAATTGGCATTTACCTGCTTTCTGAATTAGAGAAAAAAATATTAAATAATATAACTGAATAAACAAAGTATAATAAATTGAAAAATATAAATTAGGTAGCTTTTCTAAATTCTAAAACTATTTACAACATTCCAATTTTAATGAATTCGTTGCACCAAATGTGTGGAGATTTTGCAAGTATTAGTGATTGAAGTTGAAGTTACTCGGAGACTTTACATTGTCTAATTCTACTTTACTTTAATTAAATGCCTACATATTGTGCACTCTTAAGTTAGTCGATCGAACTCTATACTAACCATGCAATGATAAAATATATTTGAATATACATGTAGATACATAATGATCAGCTGCATATAATACACAATAAATAGACCCACTAAATTCTACTCTGTGTATATGATTGATAAATAAATAAAATTCTAAACAAATTTTATTTATTATAAGAAGAGAAATGGGTGCATTGGTAATTTAAAAAAATGAATAATTTGTATAGTCTAGTAACTTTAATATTCACATCAATAGTAATTTTTGAAAATAATGGAGCAAGAAGAACAACAAGTGATTTAAATAAAAAGAATTTGGGAGATTTTGAATTACTTAACAGATTAAGGAATATTTTTTAAAGTTTGCTGATTGTAGGGATAAATTTGGCCCAATAGTATAACGGCAGGGGTAAATTTGGCCCGATAGTATAATAGAGGTTAAATATAAATAATATATGAAATTCGAGGGGTATATTTATTTAAACTTTCTTTCTAAAGTCCAAAACACAAAGTTCAAAAGTTTGTCGCTGAGATTATAAAACAAAGCATAACAAAGCCTAGGGCTTTTCCCTTCTCACAATTAATCAACATGACAAGTAAGTCTTTCTTAATTCATGTGATGTTATCTTATTGTGCTCAGAATCTATTCAGTATTTTAACTTTATAAGTTTAGAATCTTTTGAACCCATAGTTCATTCGATTGTTTTTGGTTCTCGAACATATTATTTGTATTTATCTAGTGAATTCTTAATACATATAGATAGTGTGTGAGCCGAATCTACTGGGTCGGTTCAACTTACTCCGTTAAACTATAAATCGCCCCCCACATTGTGATTATAATCTGTTCTTACGGCCTATGACTTTTAGGTAATCGTTGCAGAATTCTGCAACAATATACTGTCAGATTGTAAAATAGTACTCCCTCCGTATCAATTGTTTGACTGGGCACGGAGTTTAAGAAAAAATAAAATTTTTGTAATTTGTGGTCCTAAATAAGTCAAAAAGGGGTCAGAGTATTTTTGTGTTTATAAAAGTTTCTCATTAAAGGTAGTTGTAAGTTTAAGCTAAATTATAATAAATTTAGAAATTGGTCATTCTTTTTTGATAAAAAAGGAAATAGGTTCACGTAAACTGGAACATAGAGAGTACTGATTTAGGGCTAAAGGGCGAAATTCCTCTGCATCTAACTCTGATTCCTAATTCAAAATGATTAAGATTATTGGACTATACTTATCTATTAGATTGATTAGTTACTTCTTTTTGACAAACTTGTGAAAATTAGAGAAGATCAGCCTCACTTATATCTTGACTAAAATTTACCAAAAAAAGGGAAAATAGCACAGATATGGTGTAGGTAAAACACTTTTTTTCGTTGTTAAGCATTAAAAAGGATAAAAGAAAGGTTTTACTTGCACTTTTCATTCATGAGTTTTTGCTCTTATATATTTCAATTAATCAGCTTCAAGAATTTTTACCTGCACTCATCTTGTTATCATTATGATGCCAGTACTCAATCGTGTTGCCCTTCCATTGAAGACTGTATCAAAACCTATAGCTTCTGGGTTGAACCCCAAGTTTCAATGATCCATCACAAGAATGGCTCAGGTAAATAAATTATTTCATATTTAGGTTGAACACTGAAAAGTATGGGAGGTCTACGGTTCGAATCCTGCTTGCATACCTCCTCGGTCGAGCCCGTCATACGGGATATACATAGTGCGGTTTACCCTCTTGTGTGGTTTGCGGGCTATTATATAGAAGCGATGTTTACCCTATGCGCACCTAAAAGCTAGCTGTTGCGGGTTCCCTTGTTAACAAAAAAAAAACTGTTCCCTAGCTCTGAATTCTGATTGTAATGTTTCTTAATACATCTTCAAATCAGCAATTCTACTCACAGTTTAGATATACAAACTACTAACACTTGAACTTCCTTTTTTGGGGTGGAATTCAGAGAAACGATGGCGAAACAAATATGATCAAAGTTGGTCGTCTTGAGGAGGAGGGACATTCAGGGCTAGCCAAGTGCATTCTTATAGCATATTCCCTTACATCAATCTGCCAATGCTATTTTCTTTTCTAGAACGCCATTGCAATTTACTTATGACTACCATTTTTCTTTGTTTAGATGATAGGTCTTGCAATATTCAATCAACATAAAACAAGTCAGGCACATCATCAGAGAAAGATGGCATTTTTGGAAGGATACAAGGAGGTAAAGCAAGATTTTTATATTTCATTAGGAAGTGTGATAAATACTTGGACACCCACTTATTATTATTTGTTAAGGTAGATAATGTTAACGATATTATGTTTGAAAGCACATGTTATTTTTGATCTCTTAAATCTCATTATTGTGGCAGGCATTGCAAAAATAGAGTGCTCGACGGAAGCAACTCCCAGGGTTGTTTACTGATGGGAGCGTCTCTAAATAATGACGGGCAATTCCTTAAATCTCTTAACATTAGGAGTTTGATTAACATTGATACTATTGTACGTTGGATGCATATATTTTAATGTTTCATTGTTGAGCGCTTCACTTCTCGCTTTTTGCTTCATGTCCTATCATTGTATATTTATTTTCGTCTTTACCTTCAGTACCATTTGCGTCAACTTGTTTTTATAGTACATGGACTAAGCATTAGATACCAAACACAATGAGAACAAGTATTTGTTATGGACTCAGCCATTTCAACAAAAGAAAAGGGCCCAGCCCAACAAAAATGAGAAAATAACTCGATACCCGACCCACTACCATTTCACTTCCCATTTCTTTTATTCTTTACATTTTAGTTGATGTAAATATAAATACAGATTTTTCTTTTACGAAAGAACGAGATAGAATAATGAACAGACGCGGAGTCTGGGGTTCTCTCATCTCTCTCTCGCCCTAACTAGGGTTTTCTTCTTTTCTTTCCGCCATAACTGTTTGTGCTTCAATCTAACATGGTATCAGAGCAGGAATTATAATTCCTCGCTTCATGAGCTTCAGTTCGATGTTACCCTCGCTCAGAGTTTTGGATGGTTTCATTTTCGTCTCTAGTTGATCGAAGTCAACTGCTAAATCGTCGATTTTGCCATCGAAATTTGGGAATTTCCCTGTTTTTCTTCTTCAAGCATCTGGTATTGCTAGAAGATTTGATTTCTAGGGTTTTTTGAAGTTTTCCTTCAACAATCCCTTCAGATTCGATTTTTAGGGTTTCATATTCGGAGAAGACTCTTCTTCTTCGAGTTTGAGAAGAAGGCTGGTAATACCTTTCCCGTTCAACTCTGAAATCGTATATATCTGATGTTGCATGTAGCATATTTGTGTAGAAATTATATTGATTTAGTTGATAATAGTTTTGTTTCAACTTAGTGAACTTGAATTTCACTATATGGGTAGTGTTATGGAAAACATAGGATCGCCTAGTAGTACAACCTCTAAGGGTTTCACTCCCTTCACGATTGACCCATCTTATCCTTTATATGTGCATCCGTCTGATAATCCTAGTAGTCAGCTGGTGTCGGTACTTTTTAGTGGTTGTGGTTTTGTTCTATGGAGAAGCAATATGCTTACCTCCTTGTCTGCAAAGAACAAGTTAGGTCTCCTAGATGGTAGGGTCCTTCAACCATCACCAGATTCTCCTTATTACCCATATTGGAAAATGTGCAATGACATGGTGAAGGCATGGATAACTAATTCTGTGTCTAGAGAAATTGCCACTAGTGTCATGTGTCTTAAGACTGCGAGAGAAGTCTGGAAAGACATTAATGAGAGATTTGGTCAGTCAAATGGGTCAAAGTACCTTCAAATCCAAAAGAAAATTAGTACAACCACTCAAGGTTCATCAGACATTGCTACCTACTTCACTAAGCTTAGGAGCTTATGGGATGAACTGAACTCCTCTTATGTTGGTCCAGTGTGCTCTTGTGGGGAACTTCCAAAATTCATAGAGGACCAACAATTGTTTCAGTTTCTTAATGGATTGAATGAATCCTATTCTACTGTCAAGAGTGCCATCACGATGATGAGCCCTCTCCCTCCTATAAGCAAGGCTTACTCCCTTCTTCAACAGGATGAGAGTCAAAAGGAATCTCTTTTCAATATTTTCAACTTTTCTGGGGACTCTGCATCTTTCTATGTAAATCCTGCTCAGTACAACAACAATAAAAACTTTACCCATAAAGTCAACTTTGAACCCAAGAAGAATGTGTCCACAGTGTCATGCAAATACTGCAAGAAACCTGGACACACAGTGGAAAAATGCTACAGGCTGCATGGTTTTCCCCCTGACTTCAAATTTACTAAGAGTAAGAAGTATGCTTCTTGTGTCCGAGGTGATGTCTCCTATCCTCAATCATCTTCTGGGTTCAGTCAGTCTCCTGGTAACTCTGCTCCAGTTCATGGGTTCACAAAGGAGCAGTATCAACACCTCCTCACTCTATTTCAACAAGCTCAGTTCTCTCCTGGTGCTGCACCAACCATCTAATCAGATGAGGATTTTGCTTTTGCTCATTTTACAGGTTTGTTTACCGCATATGTTGTAGATTCTGTAGGCTCCCATGTATGTGTTTCTTCACAATTAGATCCAAACCCTTGGATCTTGGATTCAGGGGCCACTAATCACATGACTCCACACAAGCATTTGCTTCACGATGTTGTGCCTTTACCTAAACCATTTCTTGTCACCTTACCCAATGGATACAATGTTAAGGTTATATCAACTGGTTCCTGGAATCTAAGACATGATATAACTTTGAATAATATCCTTCTAGTACCATATTTTCATTTCAATTTGATCTCTATTCATCAACTTATTACTCAGTTGAATTGTATAGCAGTTCTTACCAAATTCCATTGTTCTCTACAGGGCCCTTCTCTGAAGAGGCCACTGGTAATTGGTAAGGCTGCTGGTAGGCTCTACTATCTTCATCCAAATGGAGATCTATTCCCCAACACAAGTTCTTCTCTATCTTCTGTTGTTAATACAACTTGTAATAAGTTTGTTCCTGCACCTTTACATCTTAATGTTCCACCTAGTTGTAATCAAACTTTACTTGTTAATAAGATGGATCTACTTTGGCATCAAAGATTGGGTCACATGCCTTTTCATAAGATGCAGTCTATTTCTTTTCTGTCTGACAAAGTCTCTACTAAACAACTTTTTATTTGTTCAATTTGTCCAATGGCTAGACAACAAAGACTCATCTTTCATGATAGTACTATTTCTTCTACCAAACCTTTCCAACTAGTTCACATTGACATTTGGGGTCCTTACAACACTAAAACTTATAATGGTTTTAGGTATTTCCTCACTTTAGTTGATGATTTTACTAGAGCCACTTGGACTCATCTTCTTTCTTCCAAGAGTAATGCTTTGTCAATTCTTAAAGCTTTCACTTCTATGGTGAAAGTTCACTTCAACTCCTTAATACACACTTTTAGATCAGATAATGCTTTTAAACTTGGGAGTAGTTCTGAAGCCATCAACTTCTTTGCTTCTCAAGGCATTTTACATCAAACTTCCATTCCATATACTCCACGACAAAATGGTGTTGTGAAAAGGAAACACAAATATTTTTTAGAAGTCTCCAGAGCCCTAATGTTTCAATCCAAACTACCACTAAAATTTTGGGGGGAATGTGTCCTCACTGCTACATACCTTATAAACAGGATTCCCTCACCACTTCTCCTTAAGCTTTATCCTTTTGCAAAACTTCATGGGCATCCACCCTCCTATGATCACTTAAGATCATTTGGTTGTATCTGCTTTGCTACTTCTCCTAAGGTAGGTAGGGATAAATTTCAATCTAGAGCCATTGCATGTGTATTCTTAGATTATCCTTGTGGAAAGAAAGGTTAAAAATTACTCAATCATCTAACTCTTATATTCTTCATTCTAGAGATATGGTATTCCATGAACATACTTTTTCCTATTCTTCTTCCACTTATTCCCATTTCAATGTGTTACCTCTCACTATTGTGGATATTCCAGATCCTCCTCCAATGGTTACTCCCTCTATTAACCATCTTGGTCCTCTCCCCAATTTTCCTCTTGCTCATTATTCTTCACCTCCTCCTGTTTCCCCTGTTTCCTTTCCTTACTCTCCTAATTCCATCACCATTGTTTCTGGACCTCATCCCTTAAGAAAGTCCACTAGAACTGTTATTCAACCCTCTTACCTTAAGGATTATGTCTGTTCCTCTGCCCTCTCCAACCATGCTTCTACACAATCCAAGATTTCCTCTAGTGAAGCTCACATGCATGAACCTTAGTTCTACCAGCAGGCTGTAGGTAATCCTGACTGGCAAGAGGCCATGCTAAAGGAATTCCATGCTCTTGAGGCTAATCAGACTTGGGACATTGTCCCTCTTCCCCAAAATAAAAAGGCTATTCCCTGCAAATGGGTTTATAAGATTAAGCATAGAGCAGATGGGTCTATTGAAAGGTACAAAGCTAGGTTGGTTATTAGAGGTGATACTCAGAGGGAAGGCATAGATTTTACTGAAACCTTCTCCTCTGTTATCAAACTCACCACCATCAAATGTCTCCTCACTCTTGCCATCAAGAAAGGTTGGACTATGTACCAGCTAGATGTCAACAATGCCTTCTTACATGGTGATCTCCATGAGGAGGTCTATATGAGAATCCCTCCTGGTCTTGATGTCTGCTCTGCTTCTTCTTCAGCTCATCTAGTCTGCAAACTCAAGAAATCTCTCTATAGCCTTAGGCAAGCTTCCAGACAGTGATTTTCAAAACTGTCTGAGGCTTTGCTCTCAAGGGGCTACATTTCTAGTCTCAATGTTTACTCTCTCTTCACCAAATCTTCTTCTGGATCTCTAGTGGTATTGGCTATCTATGTTGATGATATCTTATTGGCTGGAGATGATCTAACTGAAATGCAATCTCTGAAATCATTTTTTGGATGCTCAGTTCAAGATAAAGGATTTGGGTTTTGTCCATTATTTCTTAGGTCTGGAGATCTCAAAGACTCCTCAGGGTTATGTCATGAGTCAACATAAATACACCTCTGATCTTCTTGCTGAGTTCAACTGTAATCATTTTTCTGTTGTTGTGACTCTTTTGGATCCTTCTGTCAAGCTGACTATAGATATGGGTGATCCACTTCCTGATCCTAGTATGTACAGAAGACTAATTGGCAAGCTCAATTTTCTGCAGTACACTAGGCCAGATATTTCCTTTTCTGTCCAACATTTGAGCCAGTTCCTTCAGAAACCTCATGTTCCTCACATGATGGCTAGCTTACATGTTCTCAGATATTTGATGGTTGCTCCTTCTCAGGGTGTGCTTCTTTCCAATTCTCCTAACTTGTCTCTTGTGGACTATTCTGACTTTGATTGGCCATCTTGTGCTATCTCTCGCAAATCAGTTACTGGGTTTTATGTGATACTTGGTGGGAGCCCTATAACTTGGAAAAGCAAGAAACAACCCACCATTTCCTTGTCTTCAGCTGTGGCTGAATATATGGCCCTAAGGAAGGTTACTGTTGAAGTCTCTTGGCTGGTCAGACTCCTTAGGGATCTTGGCCTTCATATTTGTTCTCCTGTCCCAATCCATTGTGATAGTCAGGTTGCCCTTCACATTGCCAGAAATCTAATTTTTCATGAGCGTACAAAGCATATTGAGATTGATTGCCATTATGTTCGTGAGTGTTTGAATTCTGGGCTTATCTCTTTACATTTTGTTTCTAGTACTAACCAGTTGGCTGATATTATGACCAAGGCTCTATCTGGACAGCTTCATCACAGCATTCTTGACAAGCTTGGTGTGTTTCCACCCTCCAGCTTGAAGGGGGGTGTTAACACTGATATGGACTCAGTCAACAAAAGAAAAGGGCCCAGCCCAACAAAAATGAGAAAATAACCGGATACCCGGCCCACTACCATTTCACTTCCCATTTCTTTTATTCTTTACATTTTAGTTGATGTAAATATAAATACAGATTTTTCTTTTATGAAAGAACGAGATAGAATAATGAACAGACGCAGAGTCTGGGGTTCTCTCATCTCTCTCTCGCCCTAACTAGGGTTTTCTTCTTTTCTTTCCGCCATAGCTGCTTGTGCTTCAATCTAAAAGTATTTTACATCAATTTAGCTACTGCTCAAATCCAATTTTAGAGCGGGATTGTTGAAACACTCAAACTTATCTTTAGCAGTTAATCAAAATTGGAGGATCAAAATTTTGAATGAAAAAGGCTAAAAATACCCCTATCATTTGATAAATGGTTTACTTTTTGTTGTCCGTCCACTTTTTGGTCCAAAATTGCATATAACATATCTTTCGGTCTATAAACATTCCCGCAACGAATGGAATATTGTGTGGTCTATTTTTAATGTGATGGCATCATTTCATTGGGACACGTGGAACCTCAGTCCGAATTGAATTCTACCCGCCCCAAATACAACCATATGCATTATTGTGTGTGGTATTCCTTCACATCAATCAGGCATTGCTTTTATTTCTAGAATGCCATAGCAATATATTTATGGCCATTTTTCTTTTTTTAGCCGATAGCTCTTGGTCTTGGATTAGCAAAAGAAAATGAAAAGCGTCGGGCACAAAACGAGAGAAATTAAAGATAGCCTTTTCGCAAGGATACTTTCTGGTAAAGTGGAGCATTATGATTCTTTTTCTTTTTCAAAAAACGAATTGTTGGTAAATATACATTGGGCAAAACGTGTGCTTTGTGGTCGACCGTATAAGAAACGACACAATGATAATGGAACAGTAACATCTGCCAGTAACATTTACAGTATTCCTTCGCATCAATCTGCCAATGCTATTTTTCCCCCGAGAAAGTCATTGCAATTTATATAGTACTACCATTTTTCTTTCTTTAGATGATGGGTTTTGTATAATACTATCAAGATAGAAAACGTACGAGGCTTCACGAGGGAAAGATTGCCTGTTTACGAGGATGCACGAAGTCTAATCTCTTGTGTATCTTAGCTTATGCTTCGCTAAAAATTGGATACCAGTTGTTATTATCTGTTAAGGTAGATTATGTTGGAAAGCAATGTTATTTTGATATCTTTCTCATTATCATGGCAGGCATTGCAAGAATATAGGTTTCGATTGAAGTGAGACTCTCATTTCAGGGGCGGAGCCATGCGCCTCAACAGAGGCGGAGCCAGAATTTCAAGCTTATGGGTTTGAGATTTTAATCACTTTAAGTTACTGGGTTCTAAATTAATAATTTATGTATAGTCAATGAATTTTTTAAGACAAATAGAGAGTTCGAATCAAAGCTACTGGGTTCGGCCGAACCCGCTCTCGACACTCTAGCTCCGGCCCTCAACTAATACGCGCAAACTGATCCCAACTTGAAATATCCGATTCTTAGAATCTCAAACTTTCGAAGTATGTTCGATGTTGAACTAAGTATATTTAATTGAAAAGTAATTGTTATAGTAATAAATTATTTACATGTTAACAGCTTTAGATATTTCATTAATTGAGCTCTTCAGTTCTTTTTTGCTTCAAAGTTTTATCGGCATCGTGTTTTTTCCCCTCTTACTTTCGGGTTAAAAATGCTGGAATTTCTGTGTTGACTTGTTCTTGCTATGTGTTACTACTTACTAGTACCATTTGAGGAACTCGCTTTTAATTGGTTCACAGACTAATTATAACTGAGTGATTTGGGTCAATTGGTTTTTTTCTCGTTACAAATTTGTATTTAATTTTATGATCTCATCTCTTTTTTTATACATGAGAGATTTATTTTTACACATAAGAGATCTTTCTTTTACACGTAAAAGATCTAAAAAAGATATTTTCTTAAATTCAACATTGTAAAAGGCCTTGTAGACCTAAAACCTCGATTTTTTATTTGGCCAAACTCCAGGGAAGCTAAATGCACTTTTAATTCTAAAACGATTTTTTTTTTCTTAGGTTTAACATGTTTGGCCAAAAACTAAAAGTGATTTTATGCAGCAGTAGAAGCACTTTTTCTGCGGGTGGGGAGAAGCTACAAATTTCACCGACTTGCTCTTAAATTAAAAGCAACAAGAGCAAGTAAGTAGGCTTTTCTCCGTAAGAACAATCAAAGATGATGACACTATTGATAAATTCAAGGCAAGACTCGTAGTCAAAGGATATAGACAACGAGAAGGTCTAGACTACTTTGATACATACTCTCCATTTATAAGAATTACGTCCATACGGATGTTAGTAGCATTAACTGCAGTGTATGGTCTTGAAATTCATCAAATGGATGTTAAGACGGCCTTCTTAAATGGAGAGTTGGAGGAAGAAATTTACATGGAATAACCTGAAGGGTTTGTGGTTCCAGNTTTATAAGAATTACGTCCATACGGATGTTAGTAGCATTAACTGCAGTGTATGGTCTTGAAATTCATCA
>AWOL01S0005248.1:0-28958 GCA_000715115.1 Nicotiana otophora
GTAGAAAACGAGCAACGGTGCGAACTTTTTGGGTTGAAGAATGCACTGAAGTGTTGATGGGAAATTTTTGCAGAAGAAGGTGATTCTACGGTCAATTTCGCGACCGCAGAACTGTTCCGCGGACCGCATAAGCATCGCAGAGTGGAACAAAAAATGGCCAAATTTTGAAAAACAATTCTGCTGGCCGCATAATGGTTCTGCTGGCCGCAAAACCGTTTTGCTGGCTGCATAATCATTATGTTGGCCTCATACAAATTCTGCTGCCCACAGATCCATTATGCTAGCCACATAACGATTCTGCTGCCCACATAATGATTCTGCTACCACATAATTGCACCACATAATTCACTTTGGGGGTCAGTTTTTGAAATTTTCTTATCTGACCCTATTTTGATATAAGGCCTTAGGGGGTCATTTTGATGGCAAAAATTTGATATTTTTAGAGAGAAGTGAGAGTGTTCTAGAGAGAGAGGAGGAAACCCTAGGCTAATTGTTCATCATTACTTGATCAAGACTTGGAGAATTCAAAAGGAAAACTCACAAGGTCCTCATCTAAGAGGTAAGGTTCTAACCCTAGACTTCAATTTCGAGTTTGGGCAGAAGATGGAAGATTGGGAGTGTGATTCTTGGGTATGAGAGTTGTTATTTATGCATGCATATAAATATAAGGATGGTGGGAAGGTAATTGAGCTAATATGAGTAAACTCTTGGCATTGAATGGGTTATGCAGTGAAGGAAATCTTGTAGAAGAACCTTGGAGTCAAATTTGCACACCTAGTGTTTGATAAAATGCCCAAATGAGCTGAAACCATGAATATCTTTCTAATTTGTGTCCAATTTTATTATGTCTCAAAATAGATTGGGATTGCTAGGATTTTTGGAACATTGTAGTAACTTAAGGAAAGCTCAAGCAAGGTATGTTGGCTAAACTACTCTTATAGAATTGAATTCCATGATGTTCCCGTAAGTTTCAAGTATTGTTGGCTCAAGTTCTTTATTCTCATGTTTCGAGTTGTTCCCAATAAATTCGATTGTCCCGATTAAGAAAAGTGTCGAGAAGTATGTATTCAAAATGTTTTCTGAATGTTCCTATCACATTATGTTATTCTTCGGGAATGTGTTTAAGAATGATATGTGTATTAAAATGTTATGGCTTTGAGTTGTGTTTCAAATGAAAGTCGATTATGCTTAACTTGGAAAGAATACTCCATGCGTCTAAAACTCCTATTGCTCATATGTGTACTTCAGGCATTGATTTCAAATGCTCATGTTGTTGATAATTTATAAAGATACTTGAAATTGAAATAAACGAGTTGGAAATATAAAGTGTGTCCACCGTGCCAAGAATGAAAGTTATACTTGTGGCCAATGGTGACAATTAAAAGAAATGATGTGATAAAGGTTATGAAATGATCCTTGATTCAACTGTTCCAAATTGACTTCGAAAATAGATTTGCCTAAAAGCTTATGTACTCAAGTCGTGCCCAAATGTAGTTGTTTTAACTAATGCTATGCTTTGTAAGTATTTCCAACGTGTTTTGAGCTCTTATATATTCANAGTTGTTTTAACTAATGCTATGCTTTGTAAGTATTTCCAACGTGTTTTGAGCTCTAATATATTCATGAGTTGAAATTGTTTATTGCCCTTTTGGGGAAAAGTATTTCAAGAATAAATGATGTGTTACTCGTTTATGATTTTAACTTGTGCTTAGCTTATCAATCATTTTACTCCGTTTCTTAGAAAGAAATCCACTATGTTTAAAGTCTTCATTACTAATGAACCTAAAGTTGTGATTTTCAGAGTATTCTATTGTAAGGCCCAGTAAAAGTTTTTCCTAAAAATCGGGCGCTGGGTGTGGAAGGAAAATATTTTGCAGGGTTGGGCATTTCTACGGCCCATTATGCAGCCGCATAATCACTCCGCAGGCCTCAGAATGGCCGCAGAGTGAAGCAACTACTTGGGCCATTTTCTATTTCAATTTCGCGGCCAATTATACGACTGCATAACCATTTCGCGGGCCGCACTTTTTTCGCACAATCAGCCGTAGAAATTTTGGGGAGGGAGTTTATGCGGCGCATTATGCGACCGCAAAACAGGTCTACGGGCCACATAAGTACTGTAGACTCAGGTAGATTCTTTCCAGGTTTGGCACCAAATTATGCGGCCGATATGTGGACCGCATATCCTATTCCGGAGCTTCATTTTTGGGTTTTTATAACCGACCCTACTTCGTTAATTAGATGTTTTGTCCCATTTTTGAGCTAAAATCTGACATCTTGAGAGTGAGAGAGTGCCCTAAAGTGAGAGAGTGATCCGCAACAAATTGTCCTTCAATTCTTGCTCGAATCTTTGAAGATCAATAAGGAAAACTCACTGGGTCTTCATCCTAAAGGTAAGATTCTACACCCTAACCCTCAATTTTGAATTCTGTCTAGAATTTGGTAATTAGTAAGATAATGTTTGGGCATGAGTGTTATTCATCTTGCATGCATGTGTTATCAAAGGGTGTAAGAAGGCTGTGAGCTAAAGATGGTAGAGAATGGGTTGGGAAATGATGGAATCTTTCACAAAAGGGCCGTAAAAACATTAATACACACATAGTGCTTGATAATATGCTCAAATGAGGTAGAATCATGATCATCTTCCTAATTTTGGTTCAACTTGTTATATTTCTAAAGTATATTGATGTTGATAAGAATTCCAGAACATTTTAAAAGTTTAAGGAAACTCAATTGAGGTATATTGGCTAAACCCCATCCTTCTTAGAATCGAATTACATGGTGTTCATGTAATTGGTGTAAGTCCCAAATTGAACATTATAGAATTGGCTATTCCTAATGTGTTTGTGCTGAAGGATGTATGTTCAATATTTATTCTAAATGCTTCATCATGTCATCTTGCCATTTGAGGATATGTTCAAAATGTGGAATATCTGTTAGAAATGTTAAGACTTCCTGTCAAGATCGAATAAAGGTTGTTGTGCCAAATTGTATGAAAAGCCTCTATGTGCCTAAGATTCCTAAATTGCTCATATGTGAATTTAATGTCTTGGATGGGAAACCTTATTGTTGTTGATAATGATAATGATGTTTGAATGTGGAAAGGGGAAACTGGAATTATGACATATGACCAAGTGTCAAGAATGACTTTCTAATTGAGGCCACTCGTGCCAATGAATTGAAAAGATATGAAAGAAGTATGAAGTGAGATGATTGACTGAAAAAGGTAATGTCTCGGGTGAGACAACCTAGCCGATCGGGCCGTGATCAGACAACATGCCGCACACATGGTGGTAACTATTGTCACGCACCAATCTCGGGGAGCGCAACCGGCGCTCAAACGTCTACTTAAACGCATCCATGAATAAATAGGAGATGTACTACATTAATCAAACACTGAAAATATTTTTATTAACAACTTCCATTTCATTCCCATTAGCATCTTAAAGGCCCCGGCTATACCTCAAAACACAGTACATGAGTAACAAAAGATACATGACCCCGAAATGAAGTGGGGCTCAGCAAATTAGCTGAAAAGAGTGTACTGCTATCACTGATCAATGCCGCCTACTGTAGAACCATCTGCATCCATTAAAGATGCAGCACCCCCGGCAAAAGGGACGTTAGTACTATCGAATAGTACTAGTATGTATAGCTAAAAGTCCTCTTTCAAAATAGAATGCCCATGCAAGAAAAGGTAACACATAGAAACAACAAGTCACAATAAACAATATCCAAATGTCCAGTTAAAACATAATAATTTTCAATATACGAACTTCATATAGAATTTTTGGTTGGGAGATCATTAGCACCGATATTCCATCGTCTTTGTTAGCACGGAGTCCGATCACGCCCGATCGGCTAGGCCATCTTCCCACAGACAATGTGGTTTGACAGATGATGTGAAAGAAAGTTGTTACCAATAGTAGTACCACCATGTGCGCAACATGGCGTCCAATCTCCACCCGATCAGTTAGGCCGTCTTCCCACATATGCCATGTGGGTTGACTTTTCCAATAAACAATTGTTACCAGTTTCATCCCAATTAAGGGGAATAATATCACAATTTCTCCAATATTTCAATTTCATCTCAAATAAGAGGAATAACCACAATCCACCCCTACACCGGCACATGTAGTTTTAGGTATGGGCCTTATGACCCACCCTTCCCCGGTTTTGCTAATGATGCTCCCAAAAAAATTTTGATTTGGTTTGCACATAAAGGTAACATAAATACAATTGTACTCACCTCAACATTTTTCACATTGTATAAAATCTTTATAGATTATCAACAATAAGACATTTCTATTCAAGACTTTAGGTACACATATGAGCAATTAAGAGTCTTAAGAATATTGAGATTTTCTCACACAATTTGGCATACTAGCTTTCATTTGAAATACGATTCAAAGCCATAACATTTTAACACGCAACCCATTCTTTGAAACTCATGGGGACATTATGGAATTCAATTCTAAGAGAGAAAGCTTAGCCAACATACCTCAATTGAGCTTCCTTACACTCTAAAATATTTCGGAAATCATAACGACTTCAATCTATTTTGAAAATGTAACAAATTGAATAAAAATTAGGAGGATGATCATGGTTCTACCCCATTTGAGCATTTTATCAAACACTAGGTGTGCTCTTAAGGCCCTTTTGCAAAAGATTCCATCTTTCCCCAACCCATGCTCTACCATTTTTGGCTCACAACATTTCCACATTCTTTGATAACACATGCATGCAAGATAACGACTCCCATACCCAATAACTGTCTCTCTAACTATCCCATTTTGTAAATTTTCGAAATTGAGACCTAGGACATAGATCGTTACCTTTGGGATGAATACTTCCTCTGTTAATCCTCAATGATTTATCAAGAATTGATGGATAATACGTTGAAGGATACTCCCCCACTCTAAGAACTCTCTCTCACTCTAAAGTATCAGGTTTTACTCAAAAATGGCCCCATTACATCTATTTTAACGAAGTAGGGTCGCATTTTAAAAACCTAAAAATTATTATGCGAAAATGTTTTAACGAAGTAGGGTAGCTTTTTAACGAAGTAGGGTCAGGTTTTAAAAACAAGTTCTGTGGTCACATATGCGACCGCATAATAATTATGCGGTCCGCAAAATGATCGCGAAATTTGGGTGCCAAAACTGGAAAGGAACTGACCAGGTATGTGGTCACTATGCGGCCCGCAGACCTGTTCTTCGGTCACATAAAACGATTTTGCGGTCGCATATTGCACCGTAGAACATCCCTCCAAAAAATCCCAAAGTGGGATATATGACAAGAGTGCGTCCCACAAAATGGTTATGTAGCTGCATAATGGCCGCAAAATTTGACATCAAAATGACCCAGAAAACTGACCCATTCTGCGACCATTATGCGGTCCACATAGTGGTTCTGCGGTCGCAGAAAAAGGCGCAAAAATGCCTACTTCTTCCCAATATTTTCTTTAACTCGCCAGCGCACTGTTCAATCCGAAAATGCGAATCGCGACGAGATTTATTAACCTCTATGCCTACCCCGACATCATTGAACCCCGACTTTTAGGAATAATTTTTACGGGGCCTTGCATCCTCCCCCACTTAAGATCATTCATCCTCGAATGAGGGTCAAAATCTGTCATTAGCATTCAATGTTGCCTAACTGTTAGTTCACACACCAGTACTTTCAAATTTTGGCTAACTCCCTAAATTTCCAAAACTTTTGCGAGAGTGTCCCTTATAACTGGGCCTATCCACCAGTCAGAGTAACACCAAAATAACTCCTAACAATACATCCACAACTCAACAAAGCATCTCTATGTATATCAACATCACTAACTCAATATTACATGCATTACATTATCTCAAGTAGCATCTGGACAAGAACCGCACATATATAAATCGTAATATAAAGAAGGTACCTTTCGATCCACAATCATTTAACTATACACTCAAGTGGGAACATTTTATTTCCTTAAAACTTTTGGCCCTCACGGTGGCCTCCTCGACTTATAGACTTCGCCCTAACACAGTAGCGGAGGTAATCCCCACTCCCAGACTTATCTAACAAAGATAGGAAATAGTTACTCATAATCTAATTATCCTTAAACTTCACCTTCTTAGACATAGATACATGAAATACTGGATACACGGAGAACAATAATAAGGAAACATCATACTTATAGTTTGGCCTATTCCCTTCAAGATTTCATAAAGCCTAATGTGACTATACATACTTTACCTTCCTTAACAATTCACATATCATCCTCATGGAGAGAATATTGAGAATAACCCATTCACTTTCTTCAACTCTAAATCTCAACGCCGAACACTCAAACTAAACCTTTGGCGACCTCCAACAATTTCTCTAAGATGTGCTAGCATGAATATGACGATAAAATTTCCCATCCCTCATATTTGATCATGGGATGATGCTTCTTCTTTGACATATTTGAACCTTCAACCCCCATTGATTTAATACAAGGAGGAACAACGGGGTTCGAGGTTTGGCTGGAATTATTCAAGAATCCATCAACGGGCTGAGCAGAGTATTTGATGATGTTATATATCATAAAATACATGAAGCTTACTACTGATAATGCAGACAAGATTAATCATAGTAATGACATCATTGATTCGAAAAATGAAGCATAGATTTTCCTAGTAGAAATTTATAATGTAGGGACCGTGTTCATGATTCTTAGATTTAAAAGAAATGAGTCATGAAAAGGACAACAATGATTGTTTCATTCCATATGTGCCTTATTTGGCAATAGTAGGCCTCAAAGAGAAATAGCCAAGTACGTGACACCAGTTACCTACTTGAGTGTAGGAAGAAGAAAAATACATTGTGATATGGGTTTAATACGAAATGAGAATATTCCGGCACCCTGAATGCGATATGGGTTTCAAAATACATGAGGTTGCATTATGATCTTAACATTAACTAGCACAAGGAATATATGCCACAAGCCTACGAGGATGAAAAAGAAGTTGAACACTTGTGATATTATTATCATTGTGACAGCTTAACCCATGTTCGATAGTTGATCCTATATGAGAGAACAAGAGATGCGACAAACTTGTCTTTCAAATCAATATACCCCTGATATGTGCCAAAATCTGGAAGCATCTAATTTCAACCTTTCACGAGTGAAACGACATAGCTGGAACATCTAAATTTTTGGGATAAAATCGTGTATTGGTTAGAGAAAATGAACATTTTTCTATGAGATAGACATGTTTCTGCCATAATAACTCTCAGGATGCAATACCAGGACACTTCATGGAAGACTACAATACTAGGTACAAAGTGAGCTACTTACTGAGAGACGATTTAGGTGAACATGAAAGTCATACTGAGATGGGTAAACAACAAGATCTTCCTATGACGAATTTGTGATAAATCTAAAATTTCTCAAAAACTTTATGCGGACAAGTGGCCCTTATCAATTGACATGTACGCGCATCATAGGTGCTAGGATATGCTCTTATGTTACTAGACAGCGGACAGGTTCCATGATAATACTCACAAAGGAGTAGGGTGACTGTTCAAGCCATATGAGCCACATACACCGGAGAGAGAAAGAGTGGCTTAAGAAGGATCTCAACACTAGGATACCTTACATTGGATATGATACCACATCGGTAAATATTATGATGGTACGTGCATAGGCACAAGTGAGAAGATGTTATCCATTTGAATCAAAATGCTTGGTAAGAAACTCATCAGGTATAGTCCCTTGCTGAGAATTAAGGGAAGCAGTGGGAAGTATTAACCTAGGGTTATAACCCAATTCAAGGAGTTCATTATAGAACTCAATTTCTCAAGAGGTTATAAATATACGAAATTGTGATAAAAAGGCTTCATGAATACTGTGTCTCGTTCCAAGAGTAGATATAGAGAATAACTGACAAAGTTGTTCTGGTTCTATCCCAACTTCCATAGTAACATAAGGAGTGAAATATGACAAAGTGGAACCGTGATCAATAAGAGAATACATATCATGAGATTGGACAGTCAATATACATGTAACCATATCTGGAGAAGCCTTAAACTTTTGACGTCTCCTCATAGCATAAAACCTGATAGGCCCTCCCGAGCTCTGCATACCACCCCTAGCTACTCCACACCCTGCGGGCGGTATAGTGCCTCTAGCTGGGGGAGGCGCGGTGGATGTAGTAGCTACAAAACTGGATGGTTGTGACGCACCCCCACCCATTCTCTGGCTAGATGAATGACAATCTCTCTGAATGTGACCCCTCATACCACACTTTTAACATACATAAGTACCATAGTGACATGCTCCCGGATGACATCTCCCACACATCACACAACAGGGATGAGGTACGCTAAACTGACTCGTCCCGCTGACTTGATATTTACACCCTTTTTGTATACATCATAAGCATACCCCTTATCTTCTCTCCAAGATTTCAATGCAGTAGTAACAAACTCCGTACCGGTTTGCTGTATGGGCCTTTGGAATTTCCCAAACCTGCCACCCCTAACATGTTGCTGAGAATACTCATCACTTGACGCCAAATGTTCCTTCCCGCACATCGAGCAGACCAAGATGGGTGTACCCAACCTAGGACATTTGTTCTTATTATGCCCCCTCTTTCCACAGCCATAACATATTTCAAGGGTCATCCAACATGTTCCCAAGTGACGCTTCTTGCAAACCAAACAATCCAGCTCATTAGTACCAACAACCCTTTTTCGTTTCTTAGATTCTCTCACCACACGATCCGATGGTGTGGTGACATTGGTAGGAACAAGGACACTTCCCTTAGCAACAAGTTCTTCCAATCCCTCTATGGCTCGACGCATTCTCCCAACGAACTCTTGCGTAATCTCCCCCAGATTCAATGGCGCGGTCATTCCCTCCTTGTTGTTTCGAACTCGTGGATTACTCATCTAAAAAATGAGACATGGTGAGAAATTTAGCTCCTTATCATTGGCTCTATCACACGATATGGAATATCAAAGAAGTGTGAAATTTCCTAAATGTCCAAGTAGCCTCCTCATTATGTATGTGGTTGACAACATACCGATAAGAAGGACTCTACTAGACATGGATCCGAGATATACTATGAAACTTTAAAACCTTAGGTTCTGATACCAAGTTTGTCACGCCCCAAACACGGGGAGCGCGACCGGCGCTCAACCGAGAGAACCCGACCGAGCAAGCCTGTTAGATTTCCTTCTACCCAAACTCATCCATGAATAAATAGGAGATGTACTCCATTAATCAAACACTAAAAAGATTTTTATTAACAACTTCCATTTCATTCCCATTAGCAGCTTCATTCATAATTTCCAAAATATTATGAGTTTATAGAATTAATGAAAAACATGATTTCCAAATACCAACATTTCTAGTTCAATTCCCAACATCAACCACAACCCACGACCTATCTATGGAGCTTCTAAGTACAATAGGAGAGTAATATGGAAATGCCGACAACAAGGCCTCGGCTATACCTCAAAACACAGTACATGAGAAACAAAATATACATGACCCCGAAATGAAGTGGGCTCACCAAATCAGCTGAAAAGAGTGTAACACTATCACTTATAAATGTCACCTCCTTTAGAACCGCCTGCATCCATAAAAGATGCAGCGTCCCCGGCAAAAGGGACATTAGTACTGTCGAATAGCACTAATATGTATAGCTAAAATTCCTCTTTCAAAATAGAATGCCCATATAAGAAAAGGCAACACATAGAAACAGCAAGTGACAGTCAACAATATCCAAATGTCCAATTAAAACATAATAATTTTCAAAATACGAACTTCATATACAATTTTTGGTTGGGAGATCATTAGCACCGATATTCCACCGTCTTTGTTAGCAAGGAGTCCGGTCACGCTCGATCGGCTAGGCCATCTCCCCACAGACAATGCGGTTTGACATGTGATGCAAAAGAATGTTGTTACCAAGAGTAGTACCACCATGTGCGCAACATGGCGTCCGATCTTCACCCGATCAGCTAGGCCGTCTTCCCACATATGCCGTGCGGGTTGACTTTTCCAATCCATAATTGTTACCAGTTTCATCCCAATTAAGGGGAATAATATCATAATTTCTCTAATATTTCAATTTCATCTCAAATAAGGGGAATAATCACAATCTACCCCTACACCGGTACGTGTAGTTTCAGGTGTGGGCCTTATGACCAACCCTTCCTTGGTTTTGCTAATGATGCTCCCAAAAATATTTTTGATTTGATTTGCACACAATGGTAACATAAATACAATTGTAATCACCTTAACATTTTTCACATTGTATAAACTCTTATTAGTATTTCCAGACAATGACAACAACAATATTTCCTTGGCTCATTTGGCCATTCACAAGATTCTTTATTCCTGGCACGGTGGCCATATTTCATATTCCACACTTTCACCTATTTCAATTTCAAAGGATCACCATCAAATATCAACATGTA
The DNA here is from genome assembly GCA_000715115.1 of Nicotiana otophora. NCBI lineage: Eukaryota > Viridiplantae > Streptophyta > Magnoliopsida > Solanales > Solanaceae > Nicotiana > Nicotiana otophora. The sequence continues at coordinate 10,453 of AWOL01S0005248.1, forward strand.
GAATATTTCCGCAATCATATAACTCAAATGTATTAGTAATGGAAACTTTAAACACAAAAGGTTATTCCCAAATAATGGGGCATACCGACCAGCAATAAAAGCACATATCAAAATCATAAGCAATCAATACACCATTTATTTCTGCAATACTCCTTCCCAGAAATGACAATATACAATTTCAACATCTAAGTATGTAAGAGCTAGAATCACACTGGATATATTTGTAAAGCAAAGCATTAGTTAAAGCAGCCACTTTTGGGCATGAATCGAGTACAAAAGCTTTTAGGCAATTCTATTTTCGAAATCATTTTTAAACAATTGAGTCGAGGCTCAATTCATATTCTTTATTGCATTATCTCAAATCATTTGCACTACTAGCCATAATCATAAATTAAATTCTTGGCACGTCGGCCACACACTATACCCCCAATTCAATTATTTTATTTTCAACAATCTTTATAGATTATCAACAATAAGACATTTCCATTCAAGACATTAGTATTCAAAGCCATAACATTTTAACACGCTTTCATTTGGCACATCGGCAACACGCAATTTGGCATACTAGCTTTCATTTGAAATAGGATTCAAAGCCATAACATTTTAACACGCAACCCATACTTTGAAACTCATGGGGACATTATGGAATTCGATTCGAAGAGAGAAAGTTTAGCAACAATACCTCAATCGAGCTTCCTTACACTCTAAAATATTCCGGAAATCTTACCGACTTAAATCTATTTTGAAAATATAATAAATTGAATAAAAATTAGGAGGATGGTCATGGTTCTTGCCCATTTGAGCATTTTATCAAACACTAGGTGTGCTCTTAAGTACCTTTTGCGAAAGATTACATCATTCCCCAACCCATTCTCTACCATTTTTAGCTCACAACCTTCCCACATTCTTTGATAACACATTCATGCAAGATAACAACTCTCATACCCAATAATTGTCTCTCTAACTATCCTATTTTGTAAGTTTATTAAATTGAGAGTTAGGACATAGATTCAAACCTTTGGGATGAAGACTTCCTTTGTTAATCCTCAATGATTGAGCAAGAATTGATGGATAATAGGTTGAAGGTTACTCCCCCACTCTAAGAACTCTCTCTCACTCTAAAGTATTAGGTTTTGCTCAAAAATGGCCCCTTATATCTATTTTAACGAAGTAGGGCTGGGTCACTATGCGGCCTACAGACCTGTTCTGCGGTCGCATAATGCACCGCAGAACGGTTCTGCGGTCGCATAGTGCACCGCAGAACCTCCCTCCATAAAATCCCAAAGCAGGATATGTGACAAGAGTGCGGCCTGTAAAGTGGTTATGCGGTCGCATATTGGCCGCGAAATGTGACATCAAAATGACCCAGAAAACTAACCCACTCTGCCACCATTATGCGGTCCGCAGAGTGGTTTTGTGTTCGCATAAAAGGCCCAGAAATGCCTAACATTTTCTTCAACTTTCCAGTGCACTGTTCAATCCAAAAAGTCTGAACCGTGGCTTGCAAGCTCGCCGCGAAGAATTTCTACTATTATTAACCTCTATGCCTGCCCTGGCACCACAGAACCCCGACTTTTAGGAAACATTTTCATGGAGCCTTACAACTGTGCTGAAAATTATAATGAAATTGTGGTTATGGTTGATGTCTCAAATGAGACGACCTAGCCGATCGGGTCGATATCGGACTCCGTGTAAGAATACAGATGTATTGCGAATTATGGTATATCGGCTTTAAAGATCACCCAACCTAATAACATGGGAATTTACTTGAGAACTTATGTGATCCTTACTAGATGTTTTAGTATTGTTTAAAGCTCTTATTGAACTCATGACTGCTTCCCCTTTGTATTATTATTCATTCTATTGAGATGGTATTTAGTTTTACATACTAGTACTATTCGATAGTACTAACGTCCCTTTTTCAGGGGCGCTGCATCTTTAAATGGATGCAGGTGGTTCCATAGCAGGTAGTGCTGATTAGCGATAGTGGTGCATCCTTTTCCCAATAGACTTGGTGAGCCCCACTTCATCCCGTGGTCATGCATTGTATCTTTTGTTCATATTATTATCACGTTTTGAGGTATAGCTGGGGCCTTGTTGCCAGCACTATCATAACACTTTTTTGTATCTTTTAGAGGCTTCGTAGACACTATGTGGGTTGTACATGGGTACTAGAAAAGTCAAACAGATTATGTTGTATTTTGGTATCTTGTTCCCCTCGAATCATAAGAATGTGTGTATCTTGAAACTTAAAAATGATGTAACCAATGAGATGGTTTAGTATTGTATATATGATCTTTCTACTATCTAATTAATGAAATCGTGTCTTCTCTTGATCATGGGTGAGTTGGGTAGAAAGTATCTAACATGCTTGCTCGACCGGGTTCACTCAGTTGAGCGCTGGTCGTGCTCCTCGAGGTTGGGACATGACAGTGTTGTTGTTGTTGGGTCATTGATGGGGTATGTTGAACTCATTTTTAAGATAAATTTATGGCTGGTTTATATAAGAATGGGATTAATTAGGCATTTTTTGGTTGTATTACTTTATTTTAGAGAAGAATAGTCGAAAACATATTTTTAATAACCTGAAAAATTAGTTTTACGTTGCTATAGGCATTGGGCTGTTATAAGGTCATATTTATAGTGTATTGTGACTAGTAATAAGTAGGAACAACTTGATTATGACGTGGTTTTTATTCTATTTGTTGATGAATGTCGTAACTTGTGGACTTATTTGAAGCGTTGTGCGTGTGGGTTGTTTCGAGGTGTCCTTAGACCTTATTTTGGCTAGTTCTTGATGAAGTAACTTGGACATGTTATTGTTGCAATCGTTCTAGTTGTTTTTAGAGTTGCTTTGACTTAGAGGGAAGTTAAAAATATAGGGAAAGTGCTGCCCAATTTTCTGAAAATGAGCTACTAGCTTAGAAATACATTTAAGCTTTTCCGTAACTTAGCCAATTTGTCTAAACGTCTTTATATAGGTTGAAGTACTTCAAGAAGAAGATACATATTGAGCCTTGTATTAAGCATCAAAGGTATGTAATGGCTATCCCTTTTCTTTCATTGGCATGAATTCGTAGTAAGTACAAGTTGGATGAATCTTATACGAGAAACGCATATTGTAGAGCATGCGTCTCAATTGGTGTAACATTTTTCCATATACTTGCATCGCATCTTGTTGAGACAGTTTCGCATCAACTTTATATAATTCCATGATGCTGGACAAAGACAGAGAGTTACATACATACCTTTGTACATTCTACTATATAAATGATATACATCTTGGTATAAATATATTTTCATTAGCATTGCCACTTGTTCAGTGAGATATTGCTATTGCCTGGCCACTTGGTCAGTGAGAGATATTATTGTCTGGCCTTATGTTCAGTGAGAATTTATATTTGTCTGGCCTTTCAATTAGTGAGAGTTTACTATAGCCTAGCCACTTGGTCAGTGAGAGTTTATATTTTCTTGGCCTTATGGTAAGTGAGAGTTCATAGTTGTGTGTCCCTTGGTTAGTGAGAGATACACTAAGCCCTATATATGGTAGACTAGATATGATATAACTATATTGCATTGTGTTGATGGGTATGTTGGGACACCGTCCTAACCATGATATAGTTCTGTTATCTGTAGAAGCTTGTGGTCGAGTCATATATGTTTTGTATGCCAATATTATGGCCTTTCCATCCCTTTGTACGTGTTAAGTTTGGTATTATTTGTGGTAGACGTTCATGGCGGGCTTGTCGGTTTGCATAGTTATGTATATATGATTGGGTATGTTTACCCTTCAGGTGTACGACCTTGTCCGCCCTGGTTGATATTGTCTGTTTGCAGGTACGCCTCATCGACCTAAGTTGAGGTTTACCCTTCTAGGGTTCACAGTTACAAAGTGGTACAACTGAGTCTGGCACCGTGTGCCGGCCAAGCCTCTCCAAGTTTAGGATATATCACCTTCTAAATGTTTCTCTTGTTCTTTCTTTTGAATGGATGGTAAGGTTGATCTTCATATGAAAAACGAAAGTGTATACTATAAGAAAGTTAGCTAGTTGTAGTACGAATGTTTCTGAGTTATAACAGTTCAAGTTGGTTGTAATATAAATGTTTTCCAAGTTGCATAGCTTGGCAAGTCATCCTCTATATAATAAAGCTAGCCCCGTTGTAGGAATAATATTTGCAACTATAAGTAAGTTCACTATTACGTAGCTTAGAAAGTCATCCTTTGTATATTATACTTTGTTGATTATTACGTTGGTATTATATTGGAATTAGAGCCAAACTATCCTTTTAGAGGGAGGAATAATTTACTAAATATATCTGAGTCATTTTCATCATCCTCTTCCCTCGCAAAGATGACTATCTCCCCTAGTCTTTATATAACCTTGTCAAAAGATATGATTATATGTATGAAGTAGATATTCTACTTGATTAATAAAAGATGTCCTCCACAGAATTACCTGACATAAACCCTTACTCGCTTTTGCCAAAAACACAATTTTTCCCATGGTCCCAAATTCGTTACTTAGTCCAATAAAAACCAAAAGGAGTAAAGTAATATGTTTTCGCCTGAAAAATTGACCTGCATCCTATTCGTGCAACGAAAGAGGAATAATTCATAACTCTTCAGATCTTAAATGATTCTCCTATACAATGGAAAACTTCTGGTTTTACCAATATCCATTTTGGTGCTATCCGCAGATCTTGCAACGAGGCAGAAGCATTATGCTGTCACATATGCGACCGCAGATCTGTGTCGGGTCTTCATATTTCTAATTTTACAACCCGACGCCCATTGCTTTTATCTAGACTAAGGGTTCATTTTTGGGGAATGATCTTCCATTTTAGAGAGAGGAGAGAGATATTCTAGAGAGGGAATGGAGGACTAAGGACTTCACTACTCTACTTTGATCAAACCTTGGAATTCCATCAAAAGGAACTTGATAGGGTTTTAATTTGGGGCTTGGGTTGAGTATGGGTGATGAGGTAAGATTTTTCACATGCATGAGCTAATAGAGACTGCAGGGAGGTTGTTGAACCATATTGGGTGGTTTTGTTCTTAAATTAGTTGAGGGAAAGGTCGGGTCATAATCGTAATAGCCCTTGCCATGCGAATTCCTCTAATCGTGCTTATAATTCTCTCGTCCTATATAAATTGGCATTGTTAGGAGTGTTGGGACATAATTGTGGCACTATCAAAAGCTCTTTCGAGGTATGAAGGCTAAACTCTTCTTCTAGCATCGGAATTCTCGAATCCTTGTAAAATTCTATCATGTGTAGTCGAACTTGAAATGCTATTGACGTGGGGGGTATTCAAACTAGTAAAATTAATTCCCGATAAGCATAACATGTTGGAACCCTCGTGTGTTAATGATCCTCAAAAAGTTTCTGGGAAGAAGATCTTCTATGAACTCAATGTGATTAAACACTCATTTCTCATATGAGGAGACCTTGTGAACTTACGCTTGCTAAGGCCAAAGGTGCCAAATGGTTGATTTAAAAGGGAACTCTCTTGTATAAACTATTATCGTTTTGGGAATTCGAAGTGTGTCATTGTGAATACACCTCCACCCGTATACATTGGGGTGAGAGGGCGGGGCCACTTTGTGTAGAGATGTGGTATTGTGAATACACCTCCACCCGCATACATCGGGGTGAGGCTGTAAGGCCCCGTAAAATATTTTCTAAAAACCCAATTTACATGATGCCATAGTAGGCTTTGAGGTTAATAATAGTAGAAGGAAAATGTTGGGCAGAAGTACGCATTTCTACGGCCCATTCCGCAGAACCACTCTGCGGACCGCAGACTGGTCGCAGAGTGGGGCCGATTTCTGGGGAATTTTTGATGCCCAATTTCGCGGCCATTATGCGACCGCATAACCATTTCGCGGGCCGCATTCTTGTCGCATATCCCGTCTTAGGATTATTTGTAGGGAGGTTCTGCGGTGCAATATGCGACCGCAGAATTATGCTGCGGTGCATTACGCGATCGCAGAATAGGTATGCGAGCCGCATAGTGACTGCAGACCAGGTCAGTTTCTTTCCAGCTCTGGCGCCCATTTTCGCAGTCATTTTGCGTACCGTATAACCACTATGCGGTCGTGTATGTGACCGTAGAACCTGTTCTGGAGCTTCAATTTTGGGGTTTTTAAACCGACCCTATTCCCATAAAGCATACCCCATAGACCATTTTGATCATATTTTATGATATTTTTAGAGTGAAAGAGAGGGTCCTAGAGGGAGAAGTGAACTTCATCACATTGCTCTTCAATTATCACTTAAAATATTAAAGATTATCAAGAGAGGCCCCTAGGTCTTCTTCCTAAGAGGTAAGATTCTATCACCCAAGAGAGGCACCTGGGAGTGCTTACCTTGCATGCATGTATCCTTGATGCACACCTAGTGTTTGATAATATGCTCAAATGAGCTAGAATCATGACCATCTTCCTAATTTTGATCCAACCTATTATTTTTATAAAAAAGATTGAAGTTGCTAAGAATTCCGGATCATTTTAGAGTTTGAGAAGCTCAATTGAGGTATGTTGGCTAAACTCCCTTTTTCTTAGAATCGAATCCCATGGTGTTCATGTAATTAGAGTAAGTCCTTAATCATTATTGTATTGGATATTCCTAATGCAGTTGTGTTGAAGGATGTTTATTCAATGTGTATTCTAAATGCTTCATCGTGTCATCTTGCCATTTGAGAATATGTTCAAAATGTGGAATATGTGTTAGGAATGTTAAAACTTCATGCCAAGATCGAAATAAAGGTTGTTATAAAAAGCCTCTATGTGCCTAAGATTCCCAAATTGCTTATATGTGAATCTAATGTCTTGAATGGGAAGTCTTATTGTTGTGGATAATGATAATAATAATGATATTTGAATCTGGAAAAAAAGGGACTGGAACTATGAAATACAGCCAAGTGCTAGAATGACTTTGTAAATATAATCACTAGTGCCAATGAATTGAAAGTATATGAAAGGAGTATGATGTGAGATGATTGACTGAAAAAGGTAATGTCTCAAATGAGATAGCCTAGCCGATCGGGCCGAGATCGGACTCCATGTAAGAACACAATTGTATTGTGGATGAAATTATGGAATATCAGTACTAAAGATCACCCAACCTAATAATATGGAAATTGACTTAAAAACGTATATGATCCTTAACTTGTTGTTCTAATATTATTTGAAGCCCTTATTGAATTCTTGATTGTTCCTATTGTATTATTATTCATTCTATTGAGTTGGTGTTTAACTTTACATACTAGTGCTATTCGACGGTACTAACGCCCCTTTTACCGGGGGCGCTGAATCTTTAAATGGATGCAGGTGGTTATATAGCAGAAAGTGTTGATCACAGATAGTACTACATCCTCTTCTCAGCGGACTCGGTGAGTCCCATTTCATTCTGGGTCATATATTGTACCTTTTGTTTATATTGTGGTCACTTTTTGAGGTATAGACGGGGCCTTGTTGCCGGCACCATCTTTACTCTCTTTTATTTCTTTAGAGGCTCCGTAGACACGATGTGGGTTGTATATAGGTATTGGGAATGTTAAACAAGTATATGATCACTTGTTTCACTCAGTCTATAAGAATCCGTATATTTTGAGACTTAAAGGCGGAATAGCTAAGGAAACGGGTTAATGTTGTATGTATGAACTTCCTTCGGTCTAATTAATGAAATCATGTCTTTTCTTGATCATGGGTGAGTTGGGTAGAAAGTATCTAACAAGCTTGCTCGGCCGGGTTCACTCGGTTGAGCGCCGGTTGCGCCTCCCGAGGATGGGGTGTGATAGAGGCGGTTGGTCCGCTTTGTGTAGAGTTTGTAGCTTGGTGAATGCACCTCCACCCGCATACATTAGGCGTGAGGCGGCAAGGCCGCTTTGTGTAGAGTTTCTGGTATTGTGATTGCACCTCCACCCGAATACTTTTTGTAAAGGTAGTTGTAGAGGATTCCCGAATTATGAATTCATAAATGTTATTGAAAGACTAAGCCTTTTATTGTTACCATGATTCATCATATTCATGTTGTATTTCCAAGTCCTTGCATCGGTGTTTGGTTTTCGTACTAGTAGTATTCGATATGTACTAACGTACCTTTTGCCAAGGGCACTGCATCTTTAATAGATGTAGGTTGTTCCATAGCAGGTGGTATTGATCAGTGATAGCAACACACCTTCTCCTTAGCTGACATGGTGAGCCCCACTTTATTCCGGCATCCTGTATCTCTTGTTCCATGTACATAGTATTTTGAGGTATAGCCGGGGCCTTATTGCCAGCACTGTCGTAGTACTCTTTTGTTTCTGTTAGAGGCTCTGTAGACATATTGTGGGTTGTATCCTATTTTGGGAAGGTTGAACTAAACTTGTTGTAATTGTATTATTTGTCCCATTTTAACTATGAATATATAGTGTACATTTTTGGGCGTTGTTAATGATGTAACTAATGGAAGTGAACTAGTGTTATTCATATGACCACTTGATGTTTCATTAATGATATAAATGTATCTTCTCTTTAATAATGGGCGAGTTGGGTAGAAGATATTGTACAGGTTTGCTCGGCCGGGTATCTCGGTTGAGTGCCGGTTGCATTTCCCGAGGTCGGGGTGTGACAAACTGGGTCTCAGAGCCTAAGGTTTTAAAGTGTCCTAGGATGTCTCGAAGCCATGTCTAGTGGAGTCCTTCTTATCGGTGTGTTGTTGACCACGTTTATAATTAGGAGGCTACTTGGGCAATTAGGAATAATACCCTTCTTTGATGTTCTCAATCAGGCGATAAAGCTAATTGTAAGATTGTTATCCCTTTAACTCGTGCTTTACTCTAACTTGCAGTACATGGCACCTAGGAAGAAGGCAAGAACAGGCCAAGGAGCCAATGTCACCCCAGGAGTGGCAGTTAATTCGATATTTGATGATGCGGGCGAGCACCCAAGGGGTGAGGATATTCCCCCAATTACTACACCACCTGAATCTACTATTCTTGCTCAGACTGCACCAGTTCCTACCCCTACTGAGGGTGCAACGGTCCCTCCAACTAATATTCCATTTCAACCTCCAGCTTCCGGTTCCAGTATTTCTAATGGGGATCTTAGGGGAGCCATACAGATGTTGTCTTAGATAGTGGCCTCCCAGGCCCAGAGATCAAATGTTGCACCTACTTCTTCTAGTCAGTCAAGGGATTTCGTTAGTTCCAGGGTGAATAGGTTTCTCCAGTTGGATCCTACAGTGTTCTCAGGTGCTAATCCTTAGGAGGACCCCCGGGACTTCATTGATGAGATACACAAAACTCTCTTAGTTATGCGTGCTATTGAGACAGAGGGAGTGGAGTTGGCCTCCTACCGCCTAAAAGGCGGGGTCTATTCCGCATTTATGGGTCATTTCTTGCCTGTCGAGACTAAGGCAGCCCGTGCCACTAAGTTTGAGAGCCTGAAGTAGGGTAGAATGAATATGTGGGAGGACCATATGGAATTTGCACGCCTATCCAAGTATGTTATTCACATGTTGCCCACTATGGAAGCTAGAGTGTGTTGGTTTGTGCAGGGCCTTAGCCCCTTGGTTATTAATGAGGCTGCTACAACTACCTTGAATTCTGGTATGAACAATGGGAAGATGGTGGAGTTTGCTCAAGCTATAGAGGATCGTAAACTAAAAAATAGAAGGGACCATGAGGGTAGGAACAAGGCCCAGACCGCAGGCAACTTGGGTGGTTCTTCTGGTGGTGTTAGGTCGGCATTTAGGGGAGGGTCATCCAGGCCATCTCAGTCATTTGCTCAGTCTTTGATGAGTGCACCATCATCCAGGCCTAGTTAGGGCAACTGGGGACCCCACCAGCAGGGTCAGCCTGGAGGGAGGTTCCAACAGCAGCGGAGGCCCCCATGCCCTAAGTGTGGGAGGATGCACTTTGGGGTATGCTTTATAGACCTACCTATATGCTACGGGTGCGGTGTGAGTGGTCACATTCAGAGGGAGTACCGTTTGTCCCGCCGGATCATGGGCAGAGGTGCGGCCAAGCCAGGTAGCTCGACAACTACTAAATCCACATCACCTCCTCTAGCTCGAGGCTCCTTAGCACCCACATGGCGTGGTGCAGCTAGGGGTGGTGCACAGAGTTCGGGAGGACCCATCAGATTTTATGTTATGCGGAGGCGTGGGGATTCAGGAGCTTCTCTACATGTTGTCACAGGTATATTGACTGTCCAATCCCATGACGTATATGCTCTTATTGATCCCGGTTCCACTTTGTCTTATGTCACTCCTTATGTTGCTATGGAATTTAGGATAGAACCGGAACAGCTTCATGAGTCGTTCTCTGTATCTACTCCTGTTGGTGAGTCTATTATTGTCGCGCACGTTTATAGTGATTGTTGTCACAGTGTGTGGTCAGGACACCCTGGCGATCTCATAGAATTTGGGATGGTTGATTTTGATGTAATAATAGAGATGGACTTGCTTTATTCATGTTTTGCTAAGCTTGATTTGCGAACTAGGACCCTTATGTTTGAATTTCCAAATGAGTCAGTGATTGAATGGAAGGGGGAGGATGTGGTGCCGAAGGGTAGCTTTATTTCTTACCTTAAGGCTACAGAGATGATTAACAAGGGGTGTATCTACCATTTGGTCTAGGTTACGGACACCGATGCTGAGGCACCCACACTTGAGTCTGTGCCTGTTATGATTGAATTTCTGGAGGTCTTTTCGAATGAGCTCCCTGGGATCCCACCAGACAGGGAGATTGATTTTGGGGTTGATGTGATGCAAGGCACGCAACCTATATCTATCCCACCCTACAAAATGACACCGGTAGAATTGAAGAAACTAAAGGAGCATGTCATTAGACAGTGGGAAGTTCATACATACAATATTAAACCGTTTCATTAGATATTTTGCCTTTATGTCTCAAAATACGCATATTCTAATAGTCTGAGTGGAACAAGTGATCAAACACAACATAACTTGTTTAACATTCCCAACACCCATATACAACCCACATAGTGTCTACGAAGTCTCTAAAAGATACAAAAGAGTCTATGACAGTGTCAGCGACAAGGCCCAGGTATACATTGAGAAGTGATAATAATATGATCAAAAGATACAATACGTGACCCCAGGATGAAGTGGGGCTCACCAAGTCTGCTGGGAAGAGGATGTGCCACTAACGCTGATCAACACTACCTGCTATGTAACCACCTGCATCCATTTAAAGATGCAGTGCCCCCGACAAAAGGGACATTAGTACCGTCGAATAGCACTAGTATGTATAGCTAAACACCATCTCAATAGAATGAATAATAATACAAGGGAAACAGTCAAGGATTCAATAGAGTTTCGACTAACGTTAAAACATCAAGTAAAGGATCACATAAGTTTTCAAGTCAATTTTCATGTTATTAGGTTGGGTGAACTTTAGTGACGATATTCCACATTTCACAATATCTCTGTATTCTTACACGGAGTCCGATCTCGACCCGATCGGCTAGGTCATCTCATTTGAGACATCAACCACAACCACAATTTCATTGTAATTTCCAGCACAATTACCACCATGTGTGCCGAATGGCGTCCGATCACGGCCCGAGCGGCTAGGCCGTTTCACCCGAGACATTACCTTTTAAGTCAATCATCTCACATCATACTTCTTTCATATACTTGCGATTCATTGGCACTAGTGATCACGATTAAAAAGTCATTCTTGGCACTTGGCCGTATTTCATAGTTCCAGTCCCCTTTTCTACATTCAAATATCATTATGATTATGAATAACAATAAGGCTTCCCATTCTAGACATTAAATTCACATATGAGCAATTTGAGAATATTAGGCACGTAGAGGCTTTTCATACAATTTGGCATAACAATATTTATTTCGATCTTGACATGAAGTCTTAACATTTCTAACACATATTCCACATTTTGAAGACGTCCTCAAATTGTGAGATGACATGATGAAGCATTTAGAATAAATATTAAACATACATCCTTCAACACAAACACATTAGAAATAGCCAATTCTATAATGATCAAGGACTTATTCCAATTACATGAACACCATGGGATACTATTCTAAGAAGAAGAGGGTTTAGCCAACATACCTCAATTGAGCTTCTCAAACTATAAAATGATCCGGAATTCATAGCAACTTCAGTCTATTTTAGAAATATAACATGTTGAACCAAAATTACGAAGATGATCATGGTTTTAGCTCATTTGAGCATATTATCAAATACTAGGTGAGCATTAATGTTTTAAGGCCGTTTTTGTGGAAGATTCCACCATTCCCCAACCCAATCTCTACCATTTTAAGCTCACAACCTTCCCACATACTTCAAGGATACATGCATGCAAGATAACAACCCCCACACCTAATATTTGTCTCTCTATTTAATTCATTTTTGTAAAATTTCGAAATTGAGAGCTAGGACATAGATTATTACCTTTAGGGTGAAGACTTCCTTTGTTAATCCTCAATGGTTGAGCAAAAATTGATGGATAATAGGTTGAAGGTTGCTCCCTCACTCTAAGAACTCTCTCTCTCTCACTGTAGAATATCAGAAATATGCTCAAAATGAGTTATGGTATATGTTTTAACAAAGAAGGGTCAGGTTTAAAAACCATAAAAATGAAGCCCTAGAACAGGATATGCGGTCGCATATGCGACCACGGAATGGTTATGCGATCCGCATATCGGCCGCATAATCTGGGTGCCAAAAACAGGAAGGGAACTGACCGGGTCTGCGGTCACTATGTGGCCCGCAGACCTGTTCTGCGGTCGCATAATGCACCGCATAACTGTTACGCGGTCGCATAGTGCACCCCAGAACCTCCCTCCAAGAAATCCCAAAGTTGGGTATACGACAAGAGTGCGGCCCGTGAAGTGGTTATGCGGTCGCATAATGGCCGCAAAATTGACATCAAAATGACCAAGAAAACTTACTCACTCTGCGACCAATCTGCGATCTGTAGAGTGGTTTTGCGGTCGCAGAATAGGTTGCAGAAATGCCTACTTTTGTCGAACATTTTCTTCAACTCCCCATCGCACTGTTCAATCCAAAAAGTTCGAACCCCGACTTTTAGGAAAACTTTTAACGGGGCCTTACATCCTCCCCCACTTAAGATCATTTGTCCTCGAATGAGGGTCAAGGTTCACTATTAGCATCTTATACAACTCAGTTTTCATACCATACACCATCAGCCCGAAATTTGAATAACTCCCTAAATTTTCAAAACTATCGCTAGAGTTTCCCCTGTAACTAGGCCTATACACCTATCAGAGAGGCCCATAAACATATCCTTAAAACATATACATAAACCAATGACATAACATGACACAAAACAACACCAATTATGGCCTCACATGCATTATATTACCAGAAAGGACCACCCTTAACGTCAATTTGTTCAAATGATACATAATTCATAGAAGGTAACCTTTAAAATTTTCATAGAACACAACTTTATAAATACATGACTATTCAAAAAAATAAGGATAATTTTTCTTCATTTCTTCCTCGGGCTCCCAAGTAGCCTCTTCAACTTGTTGGTTTCGCCATAGCACTTTCACGGAGGCAATTTCTTTATTTCCCAACTTCCGGACTTGCCTATCAAGAATGGCAACCAGAATTTTTTCATATGATAGTTCTTCATTAACCTCAATAACCTCAACCGGCACAATAGCTGACGGATCTCCAACTACCTTCTGCAACATAGACACATGGAATACCGGGTGTACTAATGATATATCGGATGGTAGCTCAAGCTTGTATGCCACCTCACCTATCCTTTGAATCATTCTATAGGGTCCGACATACCTCGTATTCAATTTCCCTTTCTTACCAAATCGCATTACACCTTTCATGGGAGAAATTTTCAAGAATACCCAATCATCTTCTTTGAACTCCAAATCCGTATGACGAACATCCGAATAGGACTTTTGGCGACTTTGAGCAGTCTTCAACCACTCCTTAATGGTCTTAACTTTTTTCATAGCTTGATACATGAGGTCTGGCCCTATCAACTCTGCTTCCCCAATTTCGAACCACACAATGGAAGATCTACATCTCCTACCATATAATGCCTCAAATTGTGCTATCTGAATACTAGCATGAAAGCTTTTGTTATAAGCAAACTCTATGAGTGGCAAATGATCATCCCAGCTACCCTTGAAATCAAGAACACAAGCACGCAACATGTCTTCAAATGTCTGAATAGTCCGCTTTGCTTGCCCGTCGGTCTGTGGATGGAAAGTTGTATTAATATTCACCTACGTACCCAAACCATGCTGAAATTTCTTCCACAAATTTGCTGTGAACTGAGCCCCTCGATAGTAAATGATAGAAACTGGAGTACCATGTAGCCTGACTATTTCCTTGATATACAACTGAGCATACTGTTCTACTGTGTAGGTAGATTTAATTGGTAAGAAATGAGCTGATTTCTTGAGCCTATCCACAATCACCCAAATTGAGTCAAACTTGCGTGGAGTGAGTGGTAATCCCACCACAAATTCCATATTAATCATTTCCCACTTCCACATTGGAATTTCTATATTTTGTGCCAACCCACCAGGCCGTTGGTGTTCGGTCTTGACTTGTTGACAATTCGGACACCTTGCCACAAAGTCCGCTACATTCTTTTTCATGTCATTCCATTAAATAGACTTCCTTGAGATTATGATACATCTTCGTAGAACCTAGGTGCACGTAATACCTAGAAGTGTGAGCCTGAGTCATGATTCTTTCCCTGAGATCATCTACATTTGGAACACATAGCCGCCCTTGGTACCTTAGTGTACCATCATCCATGCCAAGGGTAAAATCCATAGTTTTATGTTTTTGAATTCCCTCTTTCAATTGCACCAAAAATGGATCGTCGTATTGCTTCTCTTTGACTTCAACAACAAACGATGAATCAGCCCTCTTTTGTACAATCACTCCTCCTTCATTAGAGCCCGCAAGACAAACTCCCAAACTAGCCAATCGATGAACCTCCTTGGAAAATGGCCTTTGATATGCCTCCAAGTGTGCTAAACTACCCATATATTTCCGGCTAAGAGCATCTGTCACAATTGGCTTTCCCCGGGTGATATAGAGTATCGATGTCGTAATCCTTGAGTAACTCAAGCGATCTTCTCTACCTCAGATTCAACTCCTTTTATTTGAAAATATATTGAAGGCTCTTATGGTCCGTGAATACATCGACATAGACCCTATACAAATAATGACGCAAAACGTTTCAATGCAAAAACCACCGCTGCAAGTTCTAAGTCATGTGTTGGATAATTTTGTTCATGATTCTTGAGTTGCCTAGAAGCATATGCTATAACTTTTCCATGTTGCATTAACACACACTGAAGCCCAATTCTTAAAGCATCACAATATACCACAAATCTATATGTACCCTGTGGCAGGGTCAACAACGGCGTCGTAGTCAATCTTGATTTCAACTCCTGGAGGCTCCTTTCACAAGCATCGGACCATTGGAACTTAACCGCTTTTTTAGTCAATTTAGTCAATGGAGAGGCAAGAGTAGAGAACCCCTCCACAAACTTCCTGTAATACCCTGCTAAGCCCAAGAAAAAGCGAATCTTGATTGGCGTTGTAGGTCTAGGTGAGTTCTTCACTGCTGCAATCTTTTGAGGATCAACCTTAATTCGTTCTCTGGAGACAACATGACCCAAGAATATGACAGACTCGAGCCAAAATTCCCATTTTGAAAACTTTGCATACAATTGGCGCTGATGAAGAGTCTGCAAAACTACCTTGAGATAATCGGCATGGTCCTCTCGACCTCGTGAATACACAAGAATCTCGTCAATGAATACTATCACAAAGGAATCGAGAAAATGCTTGAAAACCCGATTCATAAGATCCATGAAATCCACTGGGGCATTTGTTAGCCCAAAAGACATTACCAGAAATTCAAAGTGCCTATACCGGGTCCGAAAAGTTATTTTCGGAATATCTTGCTCCCTGATCTTCAATTGGTGGTACCCGGACCCTAAATCAATTTTGGAGAAGTACCTAGCACCCTATAACTGATCAAACAAATCATCTATTCTTGGCAATGGGTATTTGTTTTGGATTCTGACCTTGTTGAGGTGTCGTTAGTTAATACACATACATAGTGATCTATCTTTCTTCCTCAAAAAGAGAACCGGTGCGCCCCATGGCGAGACACTCGGTCGGATGAAAACCTTCTTTACCAAATCCTTCAATTTTCCTTTTAGCTCCTTCAATTCTGCTGGCGCCATCCTATAGGGCGAAATAGATATAGGGTGCGCGTCTCACATCACATCAATCCCAAAATCAATCTTCCTGTCTCGAGGAATCCTAGAGAGCTCATCAGGAAAGACATGTGGAAATTCACTCACAACTAGCACAGACTCGAGTGTAGGCACCTCAGCATCGGTGTCTGTAACCTGAACCAAATGACAGATACACCCCTTATTAATCATCTTCGTGGCTTTAAGGTAAGAAATAAACCTACCCTTTGGCATTACATTATCCCCCCTCTACTCAACAACTGGCTCACTTGGAAATTCAAACCTCACAGTTCTAGTTTAGCAATCGAGCTTGGCAAAACATGAATAAAGCCAATCCATTCCCATAATTACATCAAAATCGACCATCCTCAATTCAATGAGATCGGCCACGATGTCCCGACCACGTACCGTGACAACATAACCCCTATAAACCCGTGCGGCAATAATAGACTCGCCAACCAGAGTAGATACAGAGAACGTCTTAGGAAGTTGTTACGGTTCTATACCAAATTCCATAGCAACATAAGGGGTAACATAGGACAAGGTGGAACCGGGATCAGTAAGAGCATATACATCATGATATTGGATAGTCAATATACCTGTGACAACATCTGGAGAAGCCGCTGCACTCTGGCGACCACTCACTGCATAGAAATGGCTGGGTCCTCCTAAACTCTGCGCACCACGCCCTGCTGATGCTGGAGTGCCTCGAGATGGAGGGGGTGCTGAAAATGTAGCATTTACAGAACTGGATGGCTGTGTTGTGCCCCTACCCGCACCCTGGTAGGATGAACGACACTCCCTATGAATATGAACCCTCAATCTGCACCCATAACATATAGGTAAGTCCATGAAGCAGATCCCGGAGTGCATCTTCCCACACCTGGGACATGGGGGCCTCCATTACTATTAGAATCTCCCTCCTGATTAGCCTTGCTGGGGGGTCCCCTACTGCCCTGACCGGGTTTGAAATGACTCCCCTGCTGCTGACTGGGCTTTGCTGGTGGTGCACTAGCTGAAGACTGAGCAAAAAGACTGGGATGGACCTAATGACCCTCCCCTGAAATCTAATCTCCCCCCCCCCAAATGAGTCCCCAAAGTTCCCGCGGACCGGGCCTTACTGGTACCCTCTTGCTCCTTTCTGTTCTTCAACTTACGGTCCTCTGTAGCTTGAGCGAATGCTACAATTTTCCCATAGTTCATATCTGAATTCAAGGTAGCTGTAGCAGCCTCATTGATAACCAAGGGGCTAAGGCCCTGCACAAACCGGCGCACTCTAGCCTCCATAGTAGGCAACATGAGAATGGCATAATTAGACATATGCGCAAACTCCATGTGATACGCCTACACACTTTTACTTCCTTGCTTGAGATTCTTAAACTCTGAGGCACGAGCTGCCCTAGTCTCGGCCGACAAGAAAAAATCCATGAAAGCGTCAGCAACCTCACTCCACCTCACTGGAGGAGGGGAGCCCTTTCAAGAATAGGCCACCCCTTTCAGGCGGTAGGCGGCCAACTCCACTCCCTCCGTCTCAATAGTGCGCATAACCCGGAGAGTCTTATGCATCTCATGAATGAAGTCCTGTGGGTCCTCCTCGGGATTATCACTCGTGAACAGCGAAGGATCCAACCGAAGAAACATGTTCACCCTGGAACTACTAGAATCCCCTTGTTGGCTAGAAGAAGTGGTTGCAACATTTGATCTCTCGGCTTGAGAAGCCACTATCTGTGTCAACATCTGTATATCTCCCCTAAGATCAATATCAGAAACACCAAAATCGGAAGCTGTGGCTGTTTGTGGAACCGGAATATCAGTTCGAGGAACCGATGTACCCTTAGTAGGTGCAGGAACTGGCGTAGCCTAAATAGGTGTAGTGGAATCAGGTAGTATAGCAGTCGGGGGATTATTCTCACCCCTCGGGTATTCACCCGCCTCACCAAGTAAAGGGTCAACTGCCATTCCTAAGGCGGCATTGGCTCCTTGGCTAGTTCTTGCTCTCTTTTTAGGTTCCATGTACTGAAAGTTAAAGGAATACACGAGTTAGAGGAGGAATAGTTTCACAATCAGTTTCACCGCATGATCTAGAATAACAAAGAAGGGTATTATTTCTAAATGTCCAAGTAGCCACCAACTTATAGATGTGGTCGACCACATCTATAAGTTGGTGGCTACTTGGACATTTAGAAATAATACCCTTCTTTGTTATTCTAGATCATGCGGTGAAACTGATTGTGAAACTATTCCTC
>AWOL01S0005250.1:0-38396 GCA_000715115.1 Nicotiana otophora
CAGCTATTGTATCATTTTGCTCAGCAATGGTGTCCCTCATCTCTTGGAGTTGCAAATTGCACCAAGTAACACTCACACAGGTTAGGCATGCCACTACACAAATATCAACAACAACAATGCCCCCATGCCATCACAAGTCATCACAAATCAATCCCCGACATAGCCCACCTTATCTCGCCACATATGCAAACCCACATATATAGCCCGCCTTGTCACGCCGCATGTCCCAATATCAATAAGACTGGCTCAACCATGGAGAAATATTATGTAACAAATTATTCTAAATAATAATGAGGCAACTACGATAAAGGATAACTAAACTTCATTTAGGGTTGAGCAATTACGAAAAGATGCAACAAATTCAATTAAGGATAAGCAACGTAAAAGATAATCATAACCTCAAATAAGGATAGACAATTACAGAAGAGATACTAATAATTACAATTAAGGATAAGCAATTAGGAAAGGATAGCATGGCAATCGAAGAGGCAACAATTTCAGTTAAGGCACACAATAGTCAAATAGGAAATAAGGGTTGAACATGAAGCAATTAATTCCAATTAAGACACGTAGAGGTGAAACTAATAAATGGGGAACTTAACATGACAAAACAACTTCATATCTAATGAACATAAGAACCTAAGAGCCCTAAAAGGTCAACTTTCCATAAATAAGCTCAAGCACGTACTCGTCACCTCGCGTGCACAAACTTCACATGACATAATTAGCACCAAAAACTCAATTCCTAAGGGGTAGTTTCCCCCACACAAAGTTAAGCAAGATACTTACCTCAAACCATGCTCAAACAATCAATTAGAAGGCCCTTCCCTCGATTTTCCAAGTCCGAACGGCTCGAATCTAGCCAAAACAATTTCATACTATAAATATAACTATAGAAAATTAATTTAAATAATGAACTAATGATCTTAGTTAAGAATTAAAAAATCACTCCAAAAAGTTGACCCGGGATCGCATCTCGGAACCCGACCAAAATTACAAAACCAAACACCCATTCGATAACGAGTCCAACCATACAAGAATTACCAAATTCCGATAACAAATCGACCTCCAAATCTTAAATTTCCGTTTTTTGAAGAGTTTTACAAAAATCCCAATTTCTTCCATTAAAAATCGAATTAAATGATGAATATAATCATGGATTTACGAAATATAATCACTTTCGGATATAGAGCACTTACCCAAGTCGAAGTCGTGAAGAAATCCTCAAAATCGCCCAAGAACCGAGCTCCAAAAATCCCAAAACGAAATAAGAAAAATGACCAAGTTCGATCCCTTAACAATATGTCCAGTTCTGCTTCTGCGGACATATTTGTCGTGCGTACAAGCTCGCTTCTGCGAGCAAAATCATGCTTCTGTGCTACCTCCGCTTTTGCGAGCACTGTCGATGCACCTGCGATGTAACATGCGCGAAAGAAATTCCGCTTCTGCGAGAAACCACCAAGCTGCCAGCTTCCTCTTCTGCGTGCTGGAATGCGCTTCTATGCACAAGTTGCTGCTTCTATGGCCTGCTCCATCAGACTCTGCCCAGCTTTCCCTCAGTCGCTTCTGCGAGGTCACTTCTTCAATCAAGCTTCCACAGAAGCGATTGCACCAGTAAATCCAAAATTCCAGCAAATCCTTATGTCCAAAAATCGATCTGTTAACCATCTGAAATCCACCCGAGGCACTCGGGATCTTAACTAAATATACCAACACATCCCAAAATATAATAAGAACTTAGTCGATGCCTCAAACCACATTAAACAACGTCGAAACTATGAATCGTACTCGAATCAAATTATGAGTTTTCAAATCTTCCAACTTCTATAATTTGCACCGAAACGTATTAAATCAACCCGGAATGACTTCAGATTTTGCACACAAGTCATAAATAATGTAATGGACTGTTCCTATTTCCAAAATCAAAATTCGACCCTGTTATCAACAATTCAACCTTCAGCCAAACTTATAAATATTTTAAAACTTCAACCTTTTTTCAATTTTTCGCCAAAATGCGTCGAATTGTCCTATGGACTTCGAAATCCAAATCCGGACATACGCCTAAGTCAGAAATCATCAAAACTTCATTTCGGAGTCGTTTGCTCAAAAGTCAAACTCCGATCAACAATTTTCATTTAAACTTCAAAACAAGAATTGTTCTTTCAATTTAATTCTGAATCTTCCGAAAACCAAACTCGACCGCACACGCAAGTCATAATATATATTACGAAGTTGCTCGGGACCTTAAGATGTTGAACGGGACATTAATTCTCAAAACGATAAGTCGGGTCGTTACAGTTCGTAAGAGAGAGCGGACGCGTTCGCAAAGAGAAAGTATCACGCTGGAGGATCTAGGCCTTCGCGTTCGCAATGGGTAGCTCGAGTTCGCAAAAGGTTGGTCGGTTGATCAGCACGCTCGTGTGGTTCATGTCACATTCGTGATGAAGGGATTTCAGGCGCTGCATTTTGGTGCTTCGCAAACGCGGGTTTGAGGTCGCGTTGGCGATGTGTACTATTGGGCAGAGTATATAAGTTGTCATTTTTGGAATTTTATCTATTCTTTCATATTTTGAGCCCTAGACTTCGAGAAAAGAAGATTTTGAAGAGCAATTTCACTACTACATTGGAAGCGAGGAACTTTCACTTATATTTGATTTTATATATTTATTCCCCATGGATTTCTACACTTAAAATATGGAAATTTGAGGAGAAATTTGGAGGTTTTGTCTACACTTTATGAAAGGGTATTTTGGGAATCTGAGTATTGATTTGGACTTAGTTTTAAAAACTAATTATATATTTGGACTCAATAGGTTATGGGTCATCAAATCTGCTATTGGTTTCGAATTTCGGGCACACGGGCGAGTTAACTTTCATTGACTTTTTGGGAATTCATCAAAGATCGAAACTTTTTGGATTGAGATCGCTTCCTATAGTAATGTTTGACTTCCTTGAATGATGTCGGGCTTGGATTTGCGTGGTTGGAGGGCTAGAACAAGGTTTTGACGCACTTTGAGTTTGAAGCTAGCCCGGAAAGAGGTAAGTTTCTTGGCCAACTTTGTAGAGAGGGAAACCCCCTAAGATTGACTTGAATGCTATGTGTTTAAGATAGGGGTGGTGTATATGCGAGGTGGCGAGAGTATATACACGTACTATTATATCATGTTCGGTGTAGAATTGAGACACTTTATGTCTTATTTTGATTATATACTCATCTTGATTCATGATTGTTTGGCTTATATGACTACGTTTGCTTTGTTATTCATGTTAGATATCATACCTAGGTTTATGATTATTTATGAAGGCATTATTCTTCATATGTTGAATTGCTTGAATAATTCATAGTCATATAAAAATTCCATGAGCACATATCTGCATGATTATTATTAAGTCCTTATGCATCTTCTATCTATCAATTCCAGGGCATATGCATATGTATTATATTTGGATACTTAATTTGGACTGAGATTGTGGTGTGAAAAGTAAAGTCGTGCAGTTGAAATATAATTATGGCACACAAGACATGATGAGCAGATGTTTAATTTATAAGTGAGCTATCAAGCTCCTTTTGCGATTGAATAAGGATTTGTCCTACGGTGATAACCCATATTACATTGGGCTCTATGAGCATGGGCGATACATGGATTGTGTATCGGGTCGGTACATAGATTTTGTATCGGGTATCAGTGATACATAAATTTTGTATTGGATTCCAGTGATACATGGATTATATATTGGGGTACATGGATCTTGTACTTGTTATGGTAACAAATAGAGTTTTCAGCATGCATGGACATCCTTGACTCATTTAGAAGAATTCATTTAAATGTTAGCATGTCACCTATATTTGCTAGTTGGGAGCCTCGACACCACTGATTGAAGCATGCCATCTTTAAATACCATATTTGAGCAGCATTATGATTATCTTTGAATTGGAAAAGCATGCTTTATATCTTTCGATCGTTTAATATCTTTGTTACTTGTTGTTTATGAGGATATGTATTGTTTTAGTTTTAGGCTCTGTTATTTATATATGTGTTGTAAGTATCTTGATGCCTATATCCTCACTAATTCGTCAAGGTTAGACTTGATGCTTACTGGGTACCGACTGTAGTATACTCATACTACGCTTCTACACATCTTTTTGTGCAGATTCGCAGGTGGGTACAACCGGAGCCTCTTGTTGAGCCTAGGTGTTCACTCAGAGACTTAGGGTGAGCTGCACCTCATGGATTTGTTTTGCAGTGCCCGAGTCCTTATCTTTTTATTATCTCTTGTCTATTTTCATTATCTCAGATAGTTTTGATCATGTATTCAAACTTGTACTTATTCAGTAGTTGCTTGTGTATTTGTGCCAACTAATTCTTGGGGTTGTACTATTTTTTTGGTCGTGTTCCGTCCATGTTGTGATTGTATCAAATGTTGACGGCTAATTTTGACTCTCTCTCCCTTTTAAAATTAATTTATTTATACTTAATAATTTACAATAAATATTTTATAAGTATTTTCTAGTAATAAATACATATTCTTACGAATTAATTAAGTATT
Organism: Nicotiana otophora; assembly: GCA_000715115.1. NCBI lineage: Eukaryota > Viridiplantae > Streptophyta > Magnoliopsida > Solanales > Solanaceae > Nicotiana > Nicotiana otophora. The sequence continues at coordinate 4,549 of AWOL01S0005250.1, forward strand.
AATTTTAAAATTAATCACATAGTATTAATATTATGTAATGACAAACATATTTACTATTTTGATATTATTAAAATAACTCTTATATATATATACATAGGTTCTATAATTAATTTAATAAATTACTCTTTAATTTCTAGTAAATTAGGTTACTATGATGGTAGTTCGAAATTAGTGTTACAATTTATAAAACAAAGTATTTTTATAAATAATTAATTATAATAATTAGTAGTATATATAATAATTATAATTTTATCACATTTTATTGAAAATTATTAAGTTTATTTAAATTAATTTCAAAAGGGATAAAAAGACAAAAAGGCTACAATTGCAATTCTCAATCAAATGTAAAATGGCCATCTCTTAAACCCAATCACCAAGCCCAGACAGAAATACCCAGTCCAAATGCTCCATTCCAATGTGGCAATCCATGCCACTCTCTTTGTACCAATCACTGTGTGCCACATCACCCTCCCTGACCACTCACAAAACAAACACACTCACCTCTAAGATGTTGGTCCATCTGATCAACAGTTCACATTTAATCTCCAATTTTCTCTTAATTTTAAACACCCGCCCCAGATATCTAATCGCAACCATCCTATCAAAGTAATCCAACGACCACCAATTTTTCCATTTTAATCATTTCTAAATTTCCAATTGCCAAAATAATCGGAGCCGTTGATCAACAGATCCAACGGCTCCCGTTCCATCTCCCAACTTTAATTCGATGACCAACCCCTATTCCCCCCAAAACCCTAATCATTCACTTAAAGACCAGCCGCCCTTCCTTTCCTTTTCCTCTCTCTTTTCTCTCATCTCCAACAACCCTAAATCTCCCAGAACCTTGCACAAAGTCGTGCAAGGTCACTTGAAACCACTATAAATCATCCCTTTTGTCCCTGCTACACTACGAATCCTGCTGATAATTTCCTTTATCAATCACAAATTCAAGACCCCAAATCTAAAACCCTAAGCTTGAAAGGGAAATCATCTGATTTTCTCTCACGAGTCAAAGATTGAGTATGAAACCACCCTTTGCCATCTGAAATTTGCGAATCCAACCGGCTATTTCCTATCTCATCATTCAAATTCAAAACACCCAAATCCTGAAACCCTTGACTCAAAAATGCAACTTCAAATCTCTGAATTTCCTTCGTGCTCTGTCAAATCGGAGCATGCATGGAGTCGTTCTCAGAGTTCATCATGAGGATTCGATTTCCAGAGATGAAACTGAGTGACCTCTGGACATTAGGGAACAACCACTAGTCCAAAGCTTCAACAGTCGATGCTCAGGTGAACTCAACATCATAAATCTTTTGTCACTTTACACTCATGATTTGAAATTCATAGAAACCCTAGAGCCTTAATGGCACTATAAATAGGGCCTTTAATGTTCTCATCTAACACAACTTAACATCATCTACTACAACCTAGAATGACCAACTAGACGAAAGAACAATCATCTAAGAGCAATTATGAGATTCCAAAACTATCACGCCCCAAACTCGGGGAGCGCGACCGGCGCTCAACCGAGTAAACTCGACTGAGCAAACCTGTTAGATTTCATTCTACCCAAATTCATCCTTGAATAAAGAGGAGATGTACTCCATTAATTAAATACTGAAAAGATTTCATTAACCGCTTCCATTTCATTCCAATTTACAGCATCATTCAATATTTCCAAAATAGTACGAGTTTATAGATTTAATGAAAAATATGTTTCCAAATACCAACAGTTCTAATCCAACTCCCAACATCAAATACCACCCCACAACCTGTCTACGGATCCTCTAAGTACAACTGAAGAGTAATATGGAATATCCGGCAACAAGGCCCTGGCTATACCTCAACTACAAAGTACATGAAAAACAAAAGATACTTGACCCCGAAATGAAGTGGGGTTCACCAAATTAGCTTAAAAGAGTGTACCGCTATCACTGATCAATGCCACATGCTGTAGAACTACCTACATCCATTAAAGATGCAGCGCCCCCAGCAAAAGAGACGTTACTACTGTCGAATAACGCTACTATGTATAGCTAGAAATCCTCTTTCAAAATAGAATGCCCAATAATCTATACGTTGAACACATAATATAATGTAATTGTAACAACCTGTACAAACAAGGACACGAAAGTGGCACCTATTGTCTGCATTAATAATGTGTCTCATTAGACCGTCCTTAGTATTCACATATCATATTATACACTTATGCGTTTCATAGACCGTCCATAGTGTTTATTCCTACCGTACACCTATATTTCTCAAACATAATGCAGCGCGTTTCATAGACCGTCCACAAGATTTCATAACACAATATTCATAGATCCCACAGGATTTCATAACACAATATACCTATGCGTTTCATAAAACGTCCACAAGATTTCATAACACAATATACCTATGCGTTTCATAGACCGTCCACAGGATATCATAACACAATATACCTATGCGTTTCATAGACCATCCACAGGATTTAGATCACAATATACCTATGCATTTCATAGACCGTCCACAGGATTTTAGATCACAATATACCTATGCGTTTCACAGACCGTCCAAGGATTTCATAACACAATATAACTATGCGTTTCATAGACCGTCCACAGGATTTCATAACACAATATACCTATGCGTTTAGTAGACCATCCACGGGATTTCAAATCACAATATACCTATGCGTTTCATAGACCGTCCATAGGATTTCATAGCACAATATACCTATGTGTTTCATAGACCGTCCACAGGATTTCATCACACAATATACCTATGCGTTTCATAGACCGTCCACAGGATTTCATATCACAATATACCTATGCGTTTCATAGACCGTCCATAGGACTTCATATCACATTGGAAATAAAAGTACAAATATGTAAATCTCATAACCTTTCACACCACGTATCACTTAATCCGTACTTTCAACCACTTACAACATTATTATTTCATTGGCTCTCTTGGCCATACATATGATTCTTTATTCATGGCGCGATGGCCGCATTTCATATTCCACACTTTCATTTCTTCCCTTTCATAGATCATCATCATAATTATCAACAAGTAGAATATTCCGAAAATCATAACTTTAAGTTCGTTAGTAATGAAGGCTTAAACATAATAGATTCCTTTCCAATAAATGGAGTAAAATGATTGGCAATCGAAGCACAAGTCAAAATCATACACAATTTCCACTCACGAATATGTAAGAAGGTAAAACACATTGAAAAATACTTACAAGCATAGCATTAGCTAAAACAGCCACATATGGGCATCACTTGAGTTCATAAGCTTTTAGCCAATTATATTATCGAAGTCAATTTTGGAATAGTTGAGTCAAAGCTCTTTTCATAATCTTTCTCATATTTATTTTATTTCATTGGCACCATTGGCCACAAGTATAACCTTCCTTCTTGGCACATTGGCCACACTTTATATCCCCAATTCACCTATTTCACTTCCAACCATCTTTATAGGTTATCAACAATAAGACATTTCCAACCAATACTTTAGGTACACATATGAGCAATTAAGAGTCTTAAGAATATTGAGATTCTCTCACATAATTTGGCATACTATCTTTCATTGAAACACGACTCAAAGCCATAACATTTTAATACGCAGCCCATACTTTGAAACTTATGGGAACATTATGGAATTCAATTCCAAGAGAGAAAGTTTAGCCAACATACCTTGATGGAGCTCTTTAGTTCTACTAAAACCACCTCTTACAACTTCAATCTACATCAACTTACTTCAATTGAACCAATATTAGTAACAAATTCCATAATTTAGGCCATTTAGGCATTTTATCAAACACCTAGTAAGCATGAATCTTTACATCTCTTACCCATAGAATTAGTTCATCTAACTACTACAATTTACGAACAATTTATCCCACCATCATTCTTAGACAATTCATAACTTCCAACGTCACATACATGACCATCCATCCACACCCAACCAACAAAATTCCATCAAATAATCACCTTTCAATCTCTACAATGGATATGTATTTAAATTGGGAACTTATGGCTTCCAATCACCATACCATAAGTTCCAATACTTAATTCATACTCATATTCACATAAAATATCCATACATGTAAGTCTAAGGGTGTAGGATTACCTTTTGGAAGAAATCTTGCAAAACCCTCCTTTGAGTTATTGAAGAACTTTCTTGAAGATCTATGTATTTTATGGACGAATTGAGTTAGTCTTAGGGTGGAATTGATGGAACGAAACATAAAATTAGTAGGGATTACTCACCTAGAAGATGGGGGGAGTTGAAGGTCTTGAGAGAGTGGAGGAAAACCCCAAAGTTCGGCCAAGAAAAATGGGGTAAAATGAACCCTGAAATGAGTATATAGCGTTTCGGGCGCCATAGGTAGCATGGGACGCTGCCTGTGGCGCTGGTTCCAGTAGCTGAAAGAACCCAGCATCAGGGACAGTGCCCCGCGCTACCCTGGGCGCTGGTGACGGGAAATGATTTTTTCTGTCACAGGAATGGGCATAACTCTCTCATACGATGTCCGAATTATACGGTTCTTTTTGCTATGGCTCTGTAATTTCAATACGGATCTAATGCTTTAATCAAAACTGAATTTGGAGCTCATTTGATTAATNATCCGGCAACAAGGCCCTGGCTATACCTCAACCACAAAGTACATGAAAAACAAAAGATACTTGACCCCGAAATGAAGTGGGGTTCACCAAATTAGCTTAAAAGAGTGTACCGCTATCACTGATCAATGCCACATGCTGTAGAACTACCTACATCCATTAAAGATGCAGCGCCCCCAGCAAAAGAGACGTTACTACTGTCGAATAACGCTACTATGTATAGCTAGAAATCCTCTTTCAAAATAGAATGCCCAATAATCTATACGTTGAACACATAATATAATGTAATTGTAACAACCTGTACAAACAAGGACACGAAAGTGGCACCTATTGTCTGCATTAATAATGTGTCTCATTAGACCGTCCTTAGTATTCACATATCATATTATACACTTATGCGTTTCATAGACCGTCCATAGTGTTTATTCCTACCGTACACCTATATTTCTCAAACATAATGCAGCGCGTTTCATAGACCGTCCACAAGATTTCATAACACAATATTCATAGATCCCACAGGATTTCATAACACAATATACCTATGCGTTTCATAANTCCTCTAAGTACAACTGAAGAGTAATATGGAATATCCGGCAACAAGGCCCTGGCTATACCTCAACTACAAAGTACATGAAAAACAAAAGATACTTGACCCCGAAATGAAGTGGGGTTCACCAAATTAGCTTAAAAGAGTGTACCGCTATCACTGATCAATGCCACATGCTGTAGAACTACCTACATCCATTAAAGATGCAGCGCCCCCAGCAAAAGAGACGTTACTACTGTCGAATAACGCTACTATGTATAGCTAGAAATCCTCTTTCAAAATAGAATGCCCAATAATCTATACGTTGAACACATAATATAATGTAATTGTAACAACCTGTACAAACAAGGACACGAAAGTGGCACCTATTGTCTGCATTAATAATGTGTCTCATTAGACCGTCCTTAGTATTCACATATCATATTATACACTTATGCGTTTCATAGACCGTCCATAGTGTTTATTCCTACCGTACACCTATATTTCTCAAACATAATGCAGCGCGTTTCATAGACCGTCCACAAGATTTCATAACACAATATTCATAGATCCCACAGGATTTCATAACACAATATACCTATGCGTTTCATAAAACGTCCACAAGATTTCATAACACAATATACCTATGCGTTTCATAGACCGTCCACAGGATATCATAACACAATATACCTATGCGTTTCATAGACCGTCCACAGGATATCATAACACAATATACCTATGCGTTTCATAGACCATCCACAGGATTTAGATCACAATATACCTATGCATTTCATAGACCGTCCACAGGATTTTAGATCACAATATACCTATGCGTTTCACAGACCGTCCAAGGATTTCATAACACAATATAACTATGCGTTTCATAGACCGTCCACAGGATTTCATAACACAATATACCTATGCGTTTAGTAGACCATCCACGGGATTTCAAATCACAATATACCTATGCGTTTCATAGACCGTCCATAGGATTTCATAGCACAATATACCTATGTGTTTCATAGACCGTCCACAGGATTTCATCACACAATATACCTATGCGTTTCATAGACCGTCCACAGGATTTCATATCACAATATACCTATGCGTTTCATAGACCGTCCATAGGACTTCATATCACATTGGAAATAAAAGTACAAATATGTAAATCTCATAACCTTTCACACCACGTATCACTTAATCCGTACTTTCAACCACTTACAACATTATTATTTCATTGGCTCTCTTGGCCATACATATGATTCTTTATTCATGGCGCGATGGCCGCATTTCATATTCCACACTTTCATTTCTTCCCTTTCATAGATCATCATCATAATTATCAACAAGTAGAATATTCCGAAAATCATAACTTTAAGTTCGTTAGTAATGAAGGCTTAAACATAATAGATTCCTTTCCAATAAATGGAGTAAAATGATTGGCAATCGAAGCACAAGTCAAAATCATACACAATTTCCACTCACGAATATGTAAGAAGGTAAAACACATTGAAAAATACTTACAAGCATAGCATTAGCTAAAACAGCCACATATGGGCATCACTTGAGTTCATAAGCTTTTAGCCAATTATATTATCGAAGTCAATTTTGGAATAGTTGAGTCAAAGCTCTTTTCATAATCTTTCTCATATTTATTTTATTTCATTGGCACCATTGGCCACAAGTATAACCTTCCTTCTTGGCACATTGGCCACACTTTATATCCCCAATTCACCTATTTCACTTCCAACCATCTTTATAGGTTATCAACAATAAGACATTTCCAACCAATACTTTAGGTACACATATGAGCAATTAAGAGTCTTAAGAATATTGAGATTCTCTCACATAATTTGGCATACTATCTTTCATTGAAACACGACTCAAAGCCATAACATTTTAATACGCAGCCCATACTTTGAAACTTATGGGAACATTATGGAATTCAATTCCAAGAGAGAAAGTTTAGCCAACATACCTTGATGGAGCTCTTTAGTTCTACTAAAACCACCTACTACTCTTACAACTTCAATCTACATCAACTTACTTCAATTGAACCAATATTAGTAACAAATTCCATAATTTAGGCCATTTAGGCATTTTATCAAACACCTAGTAAGCATGAATCTTTACATCTCTTACCCATAGAATTAGTTCATCTAACTACTACAATTTACGAACAATTTATCCCACCATCATTCTTAGACAATTCATAACTTCCAACGTCACATACATGACCATCCATCCACACCCAACCAACAAAATTCCATCAAATAATCACCTTTCAATCTCTACAATGGATATGTATTTAAATTGGGAACTTATGGCTTCCAATCACCATACCATAAGTTCCAATACTTAATTCATACTCATATTCACATAAAATATCCATACATGTAAGTCTAAAGGTGTAGGATTACCTTTTGGAAGAAATCTTGCAAAACCCTCCTTTGAGTTATTGAAGAACTTTCTTGAAGATCTATGTATTTTATGGACGAATTGAGTTAGTCTTAGGGTGGAATTGATGGAACGAAACATAAAATTAGTAGGGATTACTCACCTAGAAGATGGGGGGAGTTGAAGGTCTTGAGAGAGTGGAGGAAAACCCCAAAGTTCGGCCAAGAAAAATGGGGTAAAATGAACCCTGAAATGAGTATATAGCGTTTCGGGCGCCATAGGTAGCATGGGACGCTGCCTGTGGCGCTGGTTCCAGTAGCTGAAAGAACCCAGCATCAGGGACAGTGCCCCGCGCTACCCTGGGCGCTGGTGACGGGAAATGATTTTTTCTGTCACAGGAATGGGCATAACTCTCTCATACGATGTCCGAATTATACGGTTCTTTTTGCTATGGCTCTGTAATTTCAATACGGATCTAATGCTTTAATCAAAACTGAATTTGGAGCTCATTTGATTAATGTGATACCACTTATACTCAAAGAAGCGACGTCGTTGAAACACTTTTGATGTCCAAATAATGTGGTTCCACCCCATAGGTCTCCTTTGATACTCGAATACATTATTCCCGAATATCGTTGTCGCACTTTAAAATATTAAATCATTAGAAAATTTTAATGGGGCCTTACATTCTCCCCCGCTTAAAATCATTTGTCCTCAAATGACGGTTAGAATCCACCATAGACATCCAACGTGACTTAAATCCTCATCCACACACCAATAGATCCCAATTTTACTAAATTCATAAATTTCCAACAATTTGGGTAGAGTTTTCCCTGTAACTGGGCCTATCCACCTGCCAAAGAATCACCAAAACCACTCCTAACAACCCATTTCTATACAATCAAGGGAAAATAGTTTCTTTCCACAATATTTTCGGCCTTCAAGGTGACCTTCTCGACTTACAGATATCGCCATAACACTTTAACGTAGGCAATCTCAACTTCCAGGCTTTTCAAACAAGAATGACAATTAGGTACCTTTCATAAGTTAACTATCCATTAACTTCTCCTTCAATAACCTTCACCGGAACGATATACAAAGAATTTCTGATTACCTCCTTAGACATAGACACATTAAATACCGGGTACACGGAGAACAATAATAGGGAAATATCATACTCGTAGTTTGGCTTATTTCTTTCAAGATTTCATAAGGCCTAATGTGACTACATATACTTTAACCTTCCTTAACAATTCACATAATATATTCATAGACAAATCTTTAGAATAACCCGTTCACTTTCTTCCATTCTAAATATCTACGCCGAACACCCGAACTAAAACTTTAGCGACCTCCAACAGTTACTCTAAGATGTGCTAGCATGAATATGACCATAAAACTTTCTATCCAATATATGTGATCACGAAATGATGCTTCTTCTTTGACATGTTTGAACCTTTAACCCCCATAGGTTTACTAAAAATGGGAACAACGAGGTTCGAGATTGGGCTGGAATTATTCAAGAATCCATCAATGTGTCGAGCACGGCATTTCAGGAGGTTATATCCTAAGAGACATGAAGGTTACTAGCAATAGAGCTGACATGATTAATCATTGTGATAACATCATTGATTCGACACATGAGGCATAGAGTTGCCTAGTAGGCATTGATAGTGTAGGGATCATGTTCATGATTCTGAGATTTAAATAAATGAGTCATTTTAGACATGTGTCATATGGGAGGCATGGTCGGGAGGATAAAGTCATTAGCGTCAGTTATTCTTGGAAGACTATGAGTCATGAAAAGGACAACAACAATTATTTCACTCCATACGTGCCTGGTTTGGCAATAGTAAGCCTCAAGGAGAGATAGCACTTATGTGACACCAGTCGCCTTTTGGAATGTAGGGAAAATCCGTTTAACTCGAAATGAGAATATTTTGGCACCTCGAATGTGATATGGGTTTCAAAATACATGAAATTGCATTACGCTCTTAACACTAACTGACACAAGAAGTCTATGTCACAAGCCTATAGGGATGAAAAAGAAGTTGAACACTGGTGAGATTATTATCATTCTCACAACTTAACCTTTGCCAATAGTCGATACTATATGAGAGGACTAGAGATACAACAAACTTGTCTTTTCAAATCAATATGCTCATCATAGGACTCTTTAACTTTCAACCACACACGAGTGAAATCATGTAGATAAGACATCTTAATATCGGGGTTGAGGGACTTACTTGCTGTCCCTTGGCTGTTAGGGCAGTGCCTTAGCTGGTGGCCCTTGACTCCGCACCCGAAACATTCATCTGTGCCACGTCGGCACACCCCTAAATGACGCCTCCTACACTTGGGACATGGGGGCCTCTACTGCAGCTGATAATCCCCATTTGACTGGACCTGCTGATTAGATCCCCTGTTGCCTTGGTTACTATGGCCCCACCGCTGCTGATAAGGCCCTGATGGTAGTGCTCTAGCTGATAACTGAGCAACTAACTGCGTGGGCCCGGATGACACTCTCCTATGTAATACCTTTCCACCACTACCCCCATTGTAGGAGCTACTAAGATTGCCCGCGGATCGGGTCTTTTTGTTATTATCTAACTCTCTTTCTTTTTAACTTTCGATTCTCCGTAGCTTGAGCAAACGCCACCATTTTTCCATAATTCATATCAGAATTCAAGGCAGTCGTAGCGGCCTCACTAATTACCAAGGGACTAAGTCCTTGAACAAATCTTTGCACTCTAGCCTCCATAGTGGGCAAATATAAATAGCATACTTGGATAGGTGCGCGAATTTCATATGGTACTCCCACACAGTCAGGCTACCTTGCCTCAGGCTCTCAAACTCAACGGCACGGGCCGCCTTAGTCTCGGCAGGCAAGAAGTGGTCAATAAAAGCATCGGTAAACTCACTCCACCTTGACGGGGGACTTCCCTCCTCACGGGACTCCTCCCATAGCTCAAACCAAGAACATGCCACCTCTTTCAGACTGTAGGAGGCCAACTCCACTCCCTCCGTCTCTGTAGCATGCATAACCCGGAGTGTTTTGTGCATCTCATCAATGAAGTCCTGGGGGTCCTCCTCAGGATTAGTACCTGTAAACACTGGAGGATCTAATTGAAAAAACTTGTTCACTCTGGAACTAGCAGATTCCCCTGGCTGACTGGAAGGAGTAGGTCCAACACTCGATCTCTGGGCCTGAGAAGCCACTATCTATGCCAACATCTGTATGGCTCCCCTAAGATCAACATTAGTTACACCAGAATCGGAAGTTGGAGCTGGAGCTGGAGGTGGAACTGGAATATCACTTGGAGGGACCGTTGCACCCTCAGTAGGTGTTGGGACATGTGTGGTCTGATTAGTTGTAGTAGAGACGGGCAGTGTCGTAATTGGAGTAATATTCTCATTCCTTGGGTGCTCACCCATATCATTAAATATAGAATCAGCTGCCACTCCTGGGGTGACATTGGCCCTTTGGCCAGTTCTTGCATTCTTCTTAGGCACCATATTCTGAAAGTTGGAGTAAAGCACCAGTTAACGGAGGAACAATCTTACAATCAGCTTTATCGCACGATCAAGGACATGAAAGAAGGGTATTTTTCCTAAATACCCAAGTAGCATCCTAGTTATAGATGTGGTCGACAACACACCAATAAGAAGGAATCTACTAGACACGGCTCCGAGACATCCTAGGACACTTTAAACCCTTAGGCTTTGATACCAAGATTGTGACGCCCCAAACTCGGGGAGCGCGACCGTCACTCAACCGAGTAAACCTGACTGAGAAAGCCCGTTAAATTTCATTCTACCAAAATTCATCCCTAAATAAAGAGGAGATATACTCCATTAATTAAATACTGAAAAGATTTCATTAACCGCTTCTATTTCATTCCCATTTACAGCATCATTCAATATTTCCAAAATAGTACGAGTTTATAGATTTAATGAAAAACATGTTGCCAAATACCAACAGTTCTAATCCAACTCCCAACATCAAATACCACCCCACAACCTGTCTACGGAGCCTCTAAGTACAACTGAAGAGTAATATGGAATTGCCGGAAACAAGGCCTCGGTTATACCTCAACCACAAAGTACATGAGAAACAAAAGATACTTGACCCCAAAATGAAGTGGGGTTCACCAACTCAGCTGAAAAGAGTGTACTGCTATCACTGATCAATTCCACCTATTGTAGAACCACCTGCATTCATTAAAGATGCAGCGTCCCCTGCAAAAGGGACGTTAGTACTGTCAAATAGAACTAGTATGTATAGATAGAAATCCTCTTTCAAAATAGAATGCCCAATGATCTATACGTGGAACACATAATATAATGTAATTGTAACAACCTGTACAAATAAGGACACGAAAGTGGCACCTATTGTCTGCATTAATAATGTGTCTCATTAGACCGTCCTTAGTGTTCACATATCATATTATACACTTTATGCGTTTCATAGACCATCCATAGTGTTTATTCCTACCGTACACCTATACTTCTCAAACATAATGCACCTATGCATTTCATAGACCATCCACAAGATTTCATAACACAATATTCATAGACCGTCCACAGAATTTCATAACACAATATACCTATGTGTTTCATAGAGCGTCCACAAGATTTCATAACACAAAATACCTATGTGTTTCATAGACCGTCTACAGGATTTCATAACACAATATACCTATGTGTTTCATAGACCGTCCACATGATTTCAGATTACAATATACCTATGCATTTCATTGACCATTCACAGGATTTCAGATCACAATATACTTATGTGTTTCATCGGCCGTCCACAGGATTTCATAACACAATATACCTATGCGTTTCAAAGACCGTCCACAGGATTTCATAACACAATATACCTATGCATTTCATAGACCGTCCACAGGATTTCATAACAAAATATACCTATGCGTTTCATAGACCGTCCACAGGATTTCATAACACAATATACCTATGTATTTCATAGACCGTCCATAGGATTTCATATCACATTGGAAATAAAAGTACAAATATGTACATCTCATAAGCTTTCACACCACATATCACTTATTTCGTACTTTCTACCACTTACAACATTATTATTTCATTGGCTCTCTTGGCCATACATATGATTCTTTATTCATGGCGCAATGGCCGCATTTCATATTCCACACTTTCATTTCTTCCCTTTCATAGATCATCATCATAATTATCAACAAGTAGAATATTCAGGAAATCACAACTTTAAGTTCATTAGTAATGAAGGCTTTAAACACAATAGATTCTTTCCAATAAATGAGTAAAATGATTGGCAATCGAAGCACAAGTCAAAATCATACACAATTTCAATTTACAAATATGTAATAACGCAAAACACATTAAAAAATACTTAGAAGCAGAGCATTAGCTAAAACAACCACATATGGGCATCACTTGAGTTCATAAGCTTTTAGCCAATTATATTATCGAAGTCAATTTTGGAATAGTTGAGTCAAAGTTCTTTTCATAATCTTTCTCACATTTATTTTATTTCATTGGCACCATTGGCCACAAGTATAAATTTCCTTCTTGGCACGTTGGCAACACTTTATATCCCCAATTTACTTATTTCACTTCCAACCATCTTTATAGGTTATCAGCAATAAGATATTTCCAATCAATACTTTAGGTACACATATGAGCAATTAAGAGTCTTAAGAATATTGAGATTCTCTTACACAATTTGGCATACTATCTTTCATTGAAACACGACTTAAAGCCATAATATGTTAATACGCAACCCATACTTCGAAACTTACGGGAATATTATGAAATTCAATTCTAAGAGAGAAAGTTTAGCCAACATACCTTGATGGAGCTGTTTAGTGCTACTAAAACCACCTACTACTTTTGCAACTTCAATCTACATCAACATAATTCAATTGAAGCAATATTAGTAACAAATTCCATAATTTAGGCCATTTAGCCATTTTATCAAACACCTAGTAGGCATTAATCTTTACATATCTTACCCATAGAATTAGTTCATCTAACCACTACCATTTACCAACAATTTATCCCACTACCCTGGGCGCTGGCGACGGGAAATGATTTTTCCTGTCACGGGAATGGGCATAACTCTCTCATACGATGTCCGAATTTGACGATTCTTTTTTATATAGCTCCGTAATTTAAATACGGATCTATTACTTCAATTTGGAGCTCATTTGATTAATGTGATAATACTTATACTCGAAGAAGCGACGTCATTGAAACACTTTTGATGTCCAAATAATGTGGTTCCACCCCATAGGTCTCCTTTGATACTCAAATACGTTATTCCCGAATACCGTTGTCGCACTTTAAAATATTAAATCATTAGGAAATTTTAACGGGGCCTTACATTCTCCCCGCTTAAGATCATTCATCCTTAAATGAGGGTTAGAATCCGCCATAGACACCTAACCTGACTTAAATCCTCATCCACACACCAATAGTTCCCAATTTTACTAACTTCATAAATTTTCAAAAATTTCGGCAGAGTTTCCCCTGTAACTGGGCCTATCCACCTGCCAGAGAATCACCAAAACCACTCCTAATAACCCATTAATATACAATCAAGCGAAAATATTTTCTTTTTCACAACACTTTCGGCCTTCAAGGTGACCTTCTTGGCTTACAGACTTCGCCATAACACTTTAACGTAGGCAATCTCAACTTCCTGGCTTTTCAAACAAGGATGACAACTAGGTACCTTTCATAAGTTAACTATCCATTAACTTCTCCTTCAATAACCTTCACCGAAATGATATACAAAGGATTTCCAATTACCTCCTTAGACATAGACACATGAAACACCAGGTACACGGAGAACAATAATAGGGAAACATCATACTCGTAGTTTGGCCTATTTCCTTTCAAGATTTCATAAGGCCTAATGTGACTACATATACTTTACCTTCCTTAACAAATCACACAATATATTCATAGACAAATCTTTAGAATAACCCGTTCACTTTCTTCCATTCAAAATCTCTACGCCGAACACCTAAACTAAAACTTTTGCGACCTCCGGCAATTACTCTAAAATGTGCTAGTATGAATATGACCATAAAACTTTCTATCCAATATATCAGATCACGGAATGATGCTTCTTCTTTGACATGTTTGAACCTTTAACCCCCATAGGTTTACTAAAAATGGGAACAACGAGGTTTGAGATTGGGCTGGAATTATTCAAGAATCCATCAATGTGCCGAGCACGGCATTTCAGAAGGTTATATCCTAAGAGACATGAAGGTTACTACCAATAGTGCAGACATGATTAATCATTATGATAACATCATTGATTCGACACATGAAGTATAGAGTTGTAGTAGGCTAGGGATCATGTTCATGATTCTGAGATTTAAATAAATGAGTCATTTTAGACATGTGTCATATGGGAGGCATGGTCGGGAAGATAAAGACATTAGTGTAAGTTATTCTTGGAAGACTATGAGCCATGAAAAAGACAACAACAATTGTTTCATTTCATACATGCCTTGTTTGGCAATAGTAAGCCTCAAGGAGAGATAGCACTTATGTGACACCAGTCGCCTCTTGGAATGCAGGAAAAATCAGTTTAACTCGAAATAAGAATATTTTGGCACCCCGAATGTGATATAGGTTTCAAAATGCATGACATTGCATTACGCTCTTAACATTAACTGACACAAGAAATCTATGTCACAAGCCCATAGGGATGAAAATGAAGTTGAACACTGGTGAGATTATTATCATTCTCGCAACTTAACCTTTGCCAATAGTCGATCCTATATGAGAGGACTAGAGATACAACAAACTTGTCTTTTCAAATCAATATGCTCATCATAGGACTGTTTAGCTTTCAACCACACACGAGTGAAATCATGTAGATAGAACATCTTAATATTGGGGTTGATGGACTTACTTGCTGTCCCTTGGCTGTTAGGGCAGTGCCTTAGCTGGTGGCCCTTGACTCCGCACCCGAAACATTCATCTGTGCCATGTCGGCACACCCCCAAATGACGCCTCCTACACTTGGGACATGGGGGCCTCTACTGCAGCTGATAATCCCCATTTGACTGGACCTGCTGATTAGATCCCCTGTTGCCTTGGTTACTATGGCCCCACCGCTGCTGATCAGGCCCTGATGGTAGTGCTCTAAGCTGATAACTGAGCAACTAACTGCGTGGGTCCGGATGACACTCTCCTATGTAATACCTTTCCGCCACTACCCCCACTGTAGGAACCACTAAGATTGCCCGCGGATCGAGTCTTTTTGCTATTATCTAGCTCTCTTTATTTTAAACTTTCTATCCTCCGTAGCTTGAGCAAACGCCACCATTTTTCCATAATTCATATCAGAAATCAAGGCAGCCGTAGCAGCCTCATTAATTATCAAGGGACTAAGTCCTTGCACAAACCGTCGCATTCTAGCCTCCATAGTGGGTAACATATAAATAACATACTTGGACAGGTGCGCAGACTTCATATGGTACTCCCACACAGTCAGGCTACCTTGCCTCAGGCTGTCAAACTCAGCTGCACAGGCCACCTTTGTCTCGGCAGGCACGAAGTGGTCAATGAAAGCATCGGTAAACTCACTCCACCTTACCGGGGGACTTCCCTCCTCACGGGACTCCTCCCATAGCTCAAACCAAGAATATGCCACCTCTTTCAGACGGTAGGAGGCCAACTCCCCTCCATCCGTCTCTATAGAATGCATAACCCGGAGTGTTTTGTGCATCTCATCAATGAAGTCCTAGGGGTCCTCCTTAGGATTAGTACCCGTAAACACTGGAGGATCTAACTGAAGAAACTTGTTCACTCTAGAACTTGCAAATTCCCCTGGCTGACTGGAAGGAGTAGGCCCAACACTCGATCTCTGGACCTGCGAAGCCACTATCTGTGCCAACATCTGTATGGCTCTCCTAAGATCAACATCAGTTACACCAGAATCGGAAGCTGGTGCTGGAGCTGGAACTGGAATATCAGTTAGAGGGACCGTTGCACCCTCAGTTGGTATAGGGACAGGTGTGGTCCGATCAGTTGTTGTAGAGCCGGGCAGTGTAGTAATTGGAGGAATATTCTCACTCCTTGGGTGCTCACCCGCATCATTAAATATAGAATCAGCTGCCACTTCTGGGGTGACATTGGCCCTTTGGCCAGTTCTTGCATTCTTCTTAGGCGCCATATACTTAAAGTTAGAGTAAAGCACCAGTTAATGGAGGAACAATCTTACAATCAGCTTTATCACATGATCAAGGACATGAAAGAAGGGTATTATTCCTAAATGCCCAAGTAGCATCCTAGTTATAGATGTGGTCGACAACACACGAATAAGAAGGAATCTATTAGACACGGCTCCGAGACATCCTAGGACACTTTAAACCCTCAGGATCTGATACCAAGATTGTCACGCCCCAAACGCGGGGAGCGCGACCGGCGCTCAACCGAGTAAACCCGACTGAGAAAGCCTGTTAAATTTTATTCTACCAAAATGTATCCCTGAATAAAGAGGAGATGTACTCCGTTAATTAAATACTAAAAGATTTCATTAACCGCTTCCATTTCATTCCCATTTACAACATCATTCAATATTTCCAAAATAGTACGAGTGTATAGATTTAATGAAAAACATGTTGTCAAATACCAACAATTCTAATCCAACTCCCAACATCAAATACCACCCACAACCTGTTTACGGAGCCTTTAAGTACAACTGAAGAGTAATATGGAATTGCCGGTAACAAGATTTCATAACACAATATTCATAGACCGTCCACAAGATTCCATAACACAATATACCTATGCGTTTCATAGACCATCCACAGGATTTCTTAACACAATATACCTATGCGTTTCATAGACCGTCCACAGGATTTCATATACATATGCGTTTCATAGACCGTCCACAGGATTTTATAACACAATATACCTATGTGTTTCATAGACCGTCCATAGGATTTCATATCACATTGGAAACAAAAGTACAAATATGTACATCTCATAACCTTTCACACCACATATCACTTAATTCGTACTTTCAACCACTTGCAACATTATTATTTCATTGGCTCTCTTGGCCATACATATGATTCTTTATTTATGGTGCAATGGCCGCATTTCATATTCCACACATTCATTTCTTCCCTTTCATAGATCATCATCATAATTATCAACAAGTAGAATATTTCAGAAATTACAACTTTAAGTTCATTAGTAATGAAGGTTTTAAACACAATAGATTCCTTTCCAATAAATTGAGTAAAATGATTGGCAATCGAAGCACATGTCAAAATCATACACAATTTCCACTCACGAATATGTAAGAACGCAAAACACATTAAAAATACTTACAAGCATAGCATTAGCTAAAATAACCACATATGGGCATCACTTGAGTTCATAAGCTTTTAGACAATTATATTATCAAAGTCAATTTTGGAATAGTTGAGTCAAAGCTCTTTTCATAATCTTTCTCACATTTATTTCATTTCATTGGCACCATTGGCCACAAGTATAACTTTCCTTCTTGGCACGTTGGCCACACTTTATATCCCCAATTCACTTATTTCACTTCCAACCATCTTTATAGGTTATAAACAATAAGACATTTCTAATCAATACTTTAGGTACACATATGAGCAATTAAGAGTCTTAAGAATATTGAGATTCTCTCACAGAATTTGGCATACTATCTTTCATTGAAACATGACTCAAAGCCATAACATTTTAATACGCAACCCATACTTTGAAACTACGGGAACATTATGGAATTTAATTTCAAGAGAGAAAGTTTAGCCAACATATCTTGATGGAGCTCTTTAGTGCTACTAAAACCACCTACTACTCTTACAACTTCAATCTACATCAATATAATTCAATTGAACCAATATTAGTA
This sequence comes from Nicotiana otophora, assembly GCA_000715115.1. NCBI lineage: Eukaryota > Viridiplantae > Streptophyta > Magnoliopsida > Solanales > Solanaceae > Nicotiana > Nicotiana otophora. The sequence goes on from AWOL01S0005250.1 coordinate 23,000, forward strand.
ACAAATTCCATAATTTAGGCCATTTAGGCATTTTATCAAACTCCTAGTAGGAATGAATCTTTACATATCTTACCCATAGAATAAGTTCATCTAACTACTACCATTTACCAATAATTTATCCCACTACCCTTAGGCGCTGGCGACGGGAAATAATTTTTCTTGTCACGGGAATGGGTATAACTCTCTCATACGATGTCCGAATTCAACAATTCTTTTTTATATGTCTCTATAATTTCAATATGGATCTAATGCTTCAATCAAAATAGAATTTAGAGCTCATTTGATTAATGTGATATTACTTATACTCGAAGAAGTGGCGTCGTTGAAACACTTTTGATGTCCAAATAATGTGGTTCCACCCCATAGGTCTCCTTTGATACTCGAATATGTTATTCCCGAATACCGTTGTCGCACTTTATAATATTAAATCATTAGAAAATTTTAACGGGGCCTTACAAAAACCTAGGGTTTCTTACTATTTTTCCTTTTGTCGTTTCTGAGTACTTTCGCTGCTTCGAGCTTGAACATTTGGTGTCTTAAGCAACTAAGAGAAATCCTTGTTTGGTCTACTTCCCTTGAAAAGGTTAGCACATCTCTAACTTATCTCTTTTAATCACTTTATTTGAACATTATGAATACACTTGTTGTCTTATGTGAACTATAGTCGTTTATGATGCTTATAACTAGTATAGAAATACTATTTTCAGTTTATGATAAGTCATTTATGAGTCTAAACAGTCTGCATGATTAAGCTGTATGTGCCTTTTATGATTACTCATGTTTACCTAAACTTCATAGTCTTTCATTGGCGATTCTACTGTGATCTGTACCTCTACATATTGTTTCACTGCATTCTATTTGTCTTGTGGTCGAGTTTGTTGCTTTATAATTTTGACTGAGATGAACCTGAAAAGTTCATAAGTTCATATCATTCACCATTTAACCGAAGCATGAAAGAATCTTGGTGTTTAGATGCTTTTCTTCTCTATACATATCTGTTAACTCTTAGGGCAACTCCTGGGATATTACTATGACATTCTCATGATTATGTCTAATTATTGGTTGCATTTGTATGAAACAATCTTGTTAAGTAGAACTTTCCCTTTTACATGAATATCAATAACTTTGTTGTATGTATTTTGCTAAGATTAAGTCATTCCTTTTCATGAAAGGTAAGTCATAATCATGTTTGTTATAGTTGATTGATAATTGTTGTTAAGCTGAACAAAATTGTCTCATGTTTAGATAAAGCCTTCAGTTACATGTCTAAGTCAAAACCTATTTGGTGCAATACTTTCTTGTCTTTAATCTCTTTTATGCTACTGCTGACTTTGTGAAGCTTGTATTTGTCATTAAGGTATCTTTCGTAAAGTAGGACATAGTCATTCTTGTTATAATTGAGTGATAAATGTTTTCAGCTGAGTATGATTACTTTTTATCTAGATACTAATTTAGGTTGCACACTCGAGTTAAACTTGTTTTGGTATAATACTTCCTTTGTCTATAACTCCCTCCCGTCATGACATTATTGACTTGATTCCAAAAAATTTAATGCTCACAACCCACTTGAAATGTCTATGTATAACTGACTGAATATTGCATGTATCCCTGTTTGGCTTCCTGATCCCATGCTTTGTTTTGAACTGTACTCAGTCCCCTCCTTACTGCTAATCTGAACTGAATCTGATCTTTAAACATTATGAGAAGTTCCTTATTGATACTACCTTAACATAATAGTTTGTTTGAGGTTAATATTGTTATTGAATGTGATCCTGTTGTGCACCTTAGGAATCCCATGTTGAATCTATAACATGTAGTCTTACTAAAAACCTTGATCATGATCTAATACTTCGGATTATACCTAAAAGGCTGTTTGGTGTGATTGTTTCATTTAAACCCTTGTTAGTGCTTCGAGAATCCCAAGCAGTGTGGTCAGTCTATGCATGTGCTAATAGCAATACTTAAGTTAATCAACTCATGATTAGTTTGCCAAGGCAAGAGCATCATGCATTTCTTGTGTTGCTCCGTATCTGAACTCTGTGTTCTTTACCTTCCCTTTGAATGTGTTTTCCCCAATTTTTAGACCTTTGACAGTATGTTATAATGTTCCTGCATCTCCCCTATATGTGCTCGAAATCTGACCTTTAGATTTACATGATATGTGGACTGTTCATCTGGTGTTAGAAAATGTAGAATTGTTTATGTACCCTTTTGTTATTCTGTTAGAAGGAAAAGCATACTTCTGTGGAAGGGAATATTATAGCATTTAGTTTACATTGAAAGGGCCTCATTGGTACTTAAACCCATAGGGAAAAATAAGTCATTAGTGGTTAGGGGTATTTGAGAGTGGAGTTTGACTCCAGGTTGGGCTGCTCTCCCCGGCACAAGCATTGCCCTGGACCTTGAATCCCTTAGGAACTGTGAAGTGCCGGGGAATTCAAAGGGGGCATCGACCTTGAGTAGAATTTCCTCCTTAACCTTTAATTCATTGACACTTTTGGTTCTTTAGGGGTTTAATGTTTAATGACAACGAAAGATTTTCAATGTAAATTATTTACCATTTATAACCACCACATTAGTATGATTTCTCATAGTAATTGAGTATCAATATTTTAATATATTCTTGTTGCAGCCGTTTGTTTATATATTTAATACATGGTTGAATATGTTGAATATATGGAATATGTATCTAATGATTTTCTCCTTTCTTTGGGACATGTACGTCCATTTGGGTCTGCTAAGTTCCTAAGGAACTCAGGCCCAATCCCAGCCTTGTTGCATTTTCCTGGAGAGTCCAAAATCAGATGTAGCCCATCTCTTTACTGCTGAGCCTGCCTTTTGAGGCCCAATTACCAGAGTCCAGTCATCTTTCCCTCAACTCCTTTATTATTTGTCTACTGCTTCGCTAGTTAGTTCACTGCATTGTCGCATTTTGTTATGCCTTATTATTATTGCATGTATAACACTCATATATTAGATCACATACTTTATTTTATGCTTTAATGTCATACAAAACATAGGCAAGCCTTAAACAATATAGGATTCAAAAAAGAATTAGTTAGTAATTGATCCTCATTTCGCTAAATATAATTTGCTCATATCATTACTATGTTCTCGCTCACCTTCCTTTTTCTCAAAAGATTTTGAAGCCCAGAACTATATAAAACCAGCAGCCCCATTTTTTAAAAAGGAATCAGATCTGAATCGCAAGCTTTATCTTCTAAGAGGTAAATCGGAATTTTGCAAAAATAAAGAACTGGCGCCTTAAAGGATTTTCAACAAAATGATCTTCCTTCAAATCCTCAAATCAAGGTATATCTTGGGCTCACTGTTTTACGAACATCTCTTAGAGTTAACATGAACACTCATTCCCCAAACATCTCTTGTGTTTTTATAACTTTACCTCTTTTCACATGCTTTATAAATATAAATCATTTACATACACATTTCAAAACCCTTTCAATTATATCCACCAACATATCTATAGACTCCTTTATAAATTCACATCCCTTTAAAGGTCTCATGCTCTTTTATTATACTCTCCCTTAGGTATACAGTAAGCCGTACTCTTTAGTATTACTTAAGGCATAGTATAAATAACTAATCCCTTAAAATTAGTCTAAGTCCTTTGGAGCTACCTCAGGTAGATTTTAAGGGGTGCCAAATACCTTCCCCTTAGAAGAACAAGAACCCTTACCCATAATCTCACCGGTTAACACACTACTAATGAATATGACTTAATAATTAAATAGGTACCCTAGTATACCTTTAAATATTAGGTGGCGACTCTCTTTTATCAACAACAGAGAAACCACAAGTTGAATCTTATTTTGACTAGTGCAAAATAGGGTGCAACAACATGGCGACTCTGCTGGGGAATACGCTTAGGTTCTAACCTTAGCAAACTTAGACTAATTTGGCATCCAGATTTATTTGTACATTTCTTTAATTGTAGATAAAATTGCAATTACGTGCTTACCTGCTTTGTGTGCTCTTTATGCTTATTATCATGCTTATTATTGCTACACCCTTGTCTATTACTGCTTTATTATACACTGTCATCATATATTTCCTATCAAGTCTTGGCCGTACACTATCACACACAATGATTGCACACGAGGGTTGTCTTTTACACCCCTCCGAACCTTCTTTTCAAAACTCTCTAGTTTTAGAGAATGGCTTTGTTAGGACAACTGACATAACTTCTCGCAGCCTTCAGTCCAACTCAAAAGTTGGAAACACTCTACTCTAGTAAAATAGGTCATACTGCATAAACCTTAGGTGAGTCAGTCCTTGGCAACCGACGCATATTTAGGAAAGCCACCCTAATGTCAACGGGTCATGCACCCAATGACATGACTTCTGTGGAAAGACAAACAAACCTGACAAGACACTTAATGATCCGAAGCAAACGCTTACTAAACATATTTCTTTTACCCACCTCAGAAAAATGGAAATCAGCCGAAACATCCCTTAGATTAGCATGGTAATTAGAGCGCCCCATAAATTGAATCAATGGTGGAAGAATATTCGTCGGGAACACGGAGATGAGGTTCGGACACACCTGGGGGCATTAATTGCATTGCCGAACATCCGAACAGACAGGGTACTCACTTGTCTGTTGATAGAATTTTGTGATCCGGCTAAGGTGTCATTCAAATTTGCCGACTGTGAGTTAGTACTAACATTGGAAGAAGTCACAAGTTTCACGAAGCTACCATTCAATGGAAGGAAGCCAATATTGCCAGTTACTATGCCTAGTTACCAGCTCTTGAATGCTTTAGACCTGGCCAACAGTAGGAGTCTCAGAAGTATCGAGGACTGATGGGTGAGCCTCGACCAGTTGTTCGATAGATTTGGGCACCGTGAAAGCTATGAATGGTATTCAGGAGAGTTTCAATGTGACCAAGCGACGTGGGAGAGTCTCAGGCCTATCACTTTCTCAATGGCACTAGTGGGACTATTGGTCCTCCCGCAGGGAAGGGGTCGGATCAACATCAACCTATTACATATGGTTCTGGTGACCTTCTGCGGCAATCTTCAAGCTACTTTGATGCCGATATTGTTAGCTGAAAATCTGAGGGCTTTGTCCGTATGTGCACGAGGGTATGATTTCTTTAAAGGTTGTAACTTGCTACTTCATAGGATATTGAACATTTCTTCCAGCGAGAAGCCACCATCGACTACTTCGTGGGCGTCAACAACATGATCCGCAGCCATAACGAAAGAATGAGATATTGGGTCTCCCCACATGGGTAAGAAGAGTGGAGGGAAACGCTAACCAACCTGAGTGGGGAATGGATCAACTGGAAGTTATCCTGGTTAGGTGGAAGAGCAATCTTGAGGACTCCTCGGAAATTCTTCATTGAGCTGATCGAACTTGAAGGTATTCAACCATACTCACCCCTACGGGTCCTTACAACTGGAAGCTATCCTGGTTAGGTGGAAGAGCAATCTTGAGGACTCCCAGGAAATACTTCATTAAGCTAATCGAACTTGAAGGTATTCAACCATACTCACCCCTGCGGGTCCTTAGACAGTTAAGGATGATCCAATATATGCCTCTGTGGACAAGGACAACGTTATACGAGGATGAGTACAATGGACAGATTCCAATCCCCGGGATAAGAAGGCTTCAAGAAGAGTGGAACGACCTGGTCATGATATCTATGGGTCAAAACTCGTGGTGTACTCCTGAGTATTACGTTTAGATCAATGAGGAAGAAGAGATGGCCCGGCCAAGCAGAGAGGGTATAGCCTGGTTAGAGGACGCAATGGCTGCTTTGCAAATTTACCATGAGATCCTACCACATTACCTTGTAACCACTTCAATGCACCGTCAAGTAGTCCTACGATCCATTTACCATATGTTGCCACCTGCTGAAGACGATGACCAGGTAGTGGAGTGCATCTAAATAGAGTCTAATACAGAGCCAGAAGAAGATCCGAAGGAGGAGTCGGAGTTTAACGATGACGAGGAGGAGTTTGAGGAAGACCCAGAGGAGAATCCGGAAGAGGAGCCAGAAGAAGAGGGAGATATGGGAAACGACTCAGGGGATGGTTATTAGAGTTGGATGATTTCCCCTCCACTTATCCCCAGTTTTCTCCTTTACTTTCCAAAAAGGGCGAGTTGTCCAAGCCCATGCAGTTCTATGAAAACAAATTGCTTCGGATCTAAATGTGTCGAGTCTAAATGTTTGTCAAATATCTGCGATCTAGGCCTACCTCCAGCAATGAGAGGTCCCCGCGAATCATAGGAAACGTGCTAGCCGTAATGCATGAATTGATTGCTCTGTGTAATTTCTTGCTTGCACAAATGAAGAAACTGACTCTTGTTCCTTTTTCTTTTCTTTCTTCTTATTTTTCTTTTGCTTTATTATTAACCCTGAAAAGAAAGTTGGTTTGTGTCGACTAAAATTGGTGGAACCACCATACAATCTAAGATCAAAGGGAAAGATGTCAGACGCAGAAAACCCAACTGAACATGCTCAGGTCATAGCCGATAGCCCGGGGCGATCGAGGGAAAAAAACAACACCAGGAATGATGAACACGTGGCCAGGATGGCCCAAAAAATGGAATTTGTAAGGGAGGAGGTACAGCATATCAGGGAACTAGCACACCTGGCCGTGACAACACTTCCTCAACCACCTCGATTCCCTTCTTTGGATTCACTCCCTGGCCATTTCCCTACCACATCACGTCAAAACAACAACACCCAAATGTCAGCTCATACTACTCAATTCATCCCTCCAATGACCCCCGCAAATCCACCAAATCCCCCTATACATACTCTCTACGTACCACAATACATTCAGACACCACAAAACCTGCCCGTCACCACCAATGCAACTCATACCCCTCCTCATGACGGGGCCACTTTTACTACCAACCAGCACATACTTGTGGCACATGTCGCCGCCCATGAGCGATACGTTCCCTCTGTATATGCCATTTATGAACTTACCTTTACAGCACCTGTCACGGTCAGGGTGCCTTATGAGATTGACCAATACGCCGAGATGGAGAGGGAAGCCAGGCGTAAGGAAGAAGAGTCAGTATATGAGCAGTTGCAACTTTTGAGAAGGCAAATGAAGAGCCTCCAAGTTGCCCGGGGATGTGAAAGTTTGGACTACGAGGATCTGTGTATTCATCCGGATGTGGATATGCAAACTGGATATAAACCCCCAAAGTTCGATAACTTCAATGGGACAGGTGATCCCTACGCACTTTTGAAGGCATATTGTGACAAGTTAGTCGGAGTGGGGAGGAATGAGAAGCTAAGGATGAAGTTATTTATAAGAAGTTTGACGGGAGAAGCACTCACCTGGTACACTCGATAGGATCCGCGAAATTGGAGAACTTGGCAAGATATGGCGGAGGACTTCATGAATCATTTTCGATTCAACACAGAGATCACTCCCGATCGATTCGCACTGGTGAACCTGTAGAAAAAACCATCCGAGTCATTCCAAGAATATGCACGTCGATGGAGGTTAGAGGCCGCCAGGGCGCAACCTCCGCTGGATGACAGTGAATTAACCAAGTATTTCATCAGAGCCCAGGAAGGGATATACTTCGAAAAGATGATAGGAATGATGGGATAGAAATTCCCCGAGCTGATGAAGATGGGAGATTTCTTAGAAGAGGGCATAAAATAAGGTAAAGTAAAATCCATGGTAGCACTGCAAGCGGCCAGTAAGGCCATCCAATCAGGGTGGTTGATCGGTAGCGAAAAGAAGAATAAAGAGGAGGTATCAGCAGTCGTCCCTTACTATCAATCTAACCCATATCACAGAAACACGTTTTATTCCCCAAACAACCATTCACCACCACCCACTTACGCATCAGTCTATAATATGCATGCATATTACCACCCTCAACCACAATACAATCCTCCTCGAGACAATAACAACCAAAACCTACAATGACCATATGCTCATGTCCAAACCATTACTCACCAAATCTGACCTGCTTATGCACCGCGCCCTCGTCCCAACTTTGAAGAGAGGGGTGGGTCCTAGAAATTATACCCTGATTGTTGAACCTCTGGCCCAATTGTTTGAGAGATTGAGAAGAGCAGGATTGATAAACCCAGTCGAAGGAAGGGTTCCTGAATACCCCTCCAAGTATTTTGATGCCACTAAAAGATGCATGTACCATTCCAATATACATGGGCATGATACTGAAGATTGTTTTAAGTTAAAAAATGAGATTGAAACACTGATCAAGAGCAGAGCCATCCAGTGCACTCCGGCGCTGCCCAATGTGAAATGCAATCCTCTGCCAAATCACCAAAACTAGGGAGTTAACATGATCGCATTGGACAAAGAGTATGACCTAAAGGGAACGATTGTCACTATAGGAAATGCAGAAACCGTTAGGATCCCTCCTCAAAGGGCTTCAATGATTATAGTTCAAGTGAGACCTACAGTGACTGTTCAGACTTATCAGTGACAACCTGTTATCGCTACAGGAGATGAAGAAAGTCGGAAATACAAAACTGTCCCATGGATGTACCAGCAAAAAGGAAAGGCCAAAATGATAGACTCTGCCGCAGCCCATGGTATGACTAGGTTTGGGAGATGTACGCTCCTGAAGATGTCAATCGAGGGAACTTGGGAAGAGAGCAAATTCAAAGAAGGAACATAACAGACCTAGAAGCTGCCGAGTTTTGGAAGAGAATGTTAAGCAAAGAGTATTATGTGGAGGGGCAGCTGAAGAAAACTCCAGCACAAATATCAATCATGGATCTATTAAAGAGTTCCGACAGTCATAAGGACGCCCTATTAAAAGTACTAAGTGGGGTAAGTGTACCAAGTAACACCCCTAGTGAAGCGTTGGCCGCGACAATTGAGAAAGTGATCGAAGCAAACATGATCACTTTCAGAAGAGACGAACTTCATGTCGAAGGCGCAAGTCACAACAAGGCTTTTCATATCACTGTCAAATGAGGGGACAAAGTGGTGTCTCGGGTGTTGGTCAATGGAGGGTCAGGAGTCAACATTTGTCCGCTCTCTGCTCGCCTTTGACGGTTCGCAAAAGGATGTTATTGGAGAAATTTATTTTGCCTTCCACAACCAGGTCGAATTTCCGATATTGTTTCAAGTAATGGACATCTCTTCTTCCTACAACCTGCTGCTGGGAAGGCCTTGGATACATATGGCAGGGGCCGTGCCATCCACTTTACAGTATTGCATGAAATTTGAGTGGGGATGTTAGGAGATCGTTATTCATGGCGAGTAGGGTCACTCCGCTTATTTGGAGTATGTTGTTCCATTCGTTGAAGGGCTAGACGAAGTTTCTTTCCATGCGGTGGAAATCATGCATACTATCGAGATGGAAAAGACTGAACAAAATTTTGGAATGCAGTTGCCATATAGATCCAAGATGGCTATGAGGGAGATGATGAAATATGGATACAGGCCAGGAATAGGACTAGGAGCTAGGCCGGACAGAATCACAAAGCCAATTGAAAATAATAGTCAGAAAGGAAGGGCCAGCATAGGATATCAGTCTCCAGAAAGGAAAGCTCGTACCGTTAGCTCCGGGAAATAGGTTTTTGTGCCAGAGCATGTTGCAAGTACGGGATAGAGTTCAGTACCCGAAGATGATATCATCGACGGGATGGGAAAGCTATTCGTGAATATGATTGAAGAATGTTGTGAAGGGACTGACGTCAAGACACCGACTATCAGAGATGTCAAACCAGGGGAAGAGTTGTGGAATTGGACTGCCAGTTCATCTTTGGTTTGCCAGGAGTCTTGGTAGTATGGAACTGTAGAAGTTTTCTTTTTGAAAAGTGCACGGCTAATTGAGGCATGCACCGTGCCTGTACCTTTTTGTCATTTGACTCTTTTGAACGCTTAAGACATTCCTCTTTTGATGAAACAAAAAGAATCATTTTCTCGAATATTGAAATTTTATTTACCGCTTTATTTATACTTAGCTTTTCATTTCAGTAATCAAACTGCTAAAAGCCAATGTTCCGCGATAATGACATGTAACGAAACCGTTGAGTGCAACGACCCAGATTATGAGGAGTATGATGAGAGCATGATGCCCGACAATCTCTCGTAGGAGATCGAGCAGTTGGAGAGTCAGAAAAAGACCAATCTCAAAGAAACAGAAGTGGTCAATCTTGGAAATGAAGAAGACGTAAAAGAAACCAGAATCGGCATTCATCTAGAAGCCGAGCAGAAGGAAAACCTGATAGAGCTCCTCCGATAGTACATCGATGTGTTCGCATGGTCCTATGATGATATGCTAGGATTAAGCACTAACTTTGTCTCGCATAGACTGCCCACCGATCCTACCAAACTGCCGGTCAAGCAAAAACCCAGCAAATTCAAACTTGAATTGAGTTTGAGGATAAAGGAAGAAGTGACTAAGCAAATAGAAGCAAATGTGGTGAGAGTAACCAACTATCCAAGCTGGTTGGAAAACATCGTCCCAGTACCCAAGAAAGACGGAAAGATCAGAATATATGTAGATTACCGAGATCTCAACAAAGCTAGCCCAAAGGATGATTTCCCTCTGCCAAATATCCACATCCTCATCGACAATTGCACGAAGCATGAACTGTAGTCGTTTGTGGATTGTTTTGCTGGGTATCACCAAATCTTGATGCATGAGGAAGATGCAGAGAAGACGGCCTTCACCACACCTTGGGGAGTCTACTGCTATAGAGTTATGGTGTTCGGTCTCAAGAACGTCGGTGCCGCCATGACGACCCTCTTTCATGACATGATTCATAAGGAGATTGAAGTGTATGTGGATGATGTCATCATAAAGTCTCGAAAGAGTTCAGAGCACTTGGAAATTTTTCGAACTCCTGCGAAGGTACAGTTTGAAGTTGAACCTAGCAAAGTGCGCGTTCGGAGTCCCCGCTGGAAAGTTGTGGGGCTTCATTGTAAGCATGAAGGGGATAGAGCTGGACCCATCAAAAATCAAGGCTATTCAGGAATTGTCACCACCAAAGAGCAAGAAAGATGTCATGAGTTCCCTGGTATTTTAGGATTGGTTGGTATGTTTGGTTGAGGTCTCGGGGGCCTCGGGTGAGTTTCGGGGTAAGTTTTGAGCAAGTACGGGCTTTTCGACGCTCTAATGTTGTTGTGGGGGTCTTTGGAAGTGCGGACCGCACATTTTGGGAGTGCTAAGGCAAAAAGGAAGTGCGGACCTCAGGGGAATTGTGCGGCCGCACTTCAGGTCGTAGAGGAGTGTGCGGGCCGTACAATTGTGTGCGGGCCACATAATTTTGTGTGCGGTCCGCATAATTTTGTGTGCGGCCGCACTCAGGAACTCTCAGATTCACTGGTCCGACTTCGGAAGCTTATATCTTTTGATCTACGAAGAATTGTGAGATGATTCAAAAACGAAAGGTAAAGAAGTCATCATTTGGACATCTGTAGAGAAAGTTATGGCCAAAATACTAAAGCCTGGCAGTGCAGTCACCAAGAGAGTACAACCGCACAATTTTTGTGCGACCGCAGGAGCTGGGATGTGCGGCCGCACTTGGAATTGTGCGGACCGCACATGGTGAGTTCAGAGAATGTACTATATAACCAAGGCTTAGGTTATTATTTCATTTTTGGACCTTGGGAGCTCGGTTTGAGACAATGTTTCGTGGGTTTTTTAAGAAATTCATCGGGTTAAGTGATTCTAACTCGGATTTGCTTAATATTCATGAATATATCACTGATTTTATCATTTAATTAGTACTTTGAGACGGAAATTTCGGAAAAATTGTAGAAACTTCATAAATCACAAATTGAGGATTTGAAGGTCGAGTTGTGATCAGAATTGGCTAATTTTGGTATGGTTGGACTCGTGAGTGAATGGGTGTTCATATTTTGTGACTTTTACCCGATTTCGAGATGTGGGCCCGGGGAGGCTTTTTGGGCGTTTTTCTAATTGCTTGCTTTAGCTTTGATTTCATTAGCTAGATTAGTTTCTTCTAGCTATATTTACATTATGTAATTGATTTGGCTAGATTTGGGCAACTCGGAGCTGGATATTCGTGGGAAAGGCATTGTGACTGATTGATTGAGCTGGGTTCGAGGTAAGTGGCTTGCCTAACCTTGTGTGGGGGAACTCCCCTTAGGATTTGGTACTGCTTTTGATATATGAGCTTCGTGTACGTGAGGTGACGAGTATGTACATGGACTATTGTTGAAAAACTCCGTTTTTTAAGTAAAATATCTGTCTTCCTTTAACTGAGCTAGACTAGTATATGAATTTATCCTCTTTAGTCTAGAACAACATGTCTACGTGTCTTAATTGCTTATGTGAACTCTGTGCAGCATGCTTAGTGAATTTCCTGCTTCTTCCTTGACTAGTACTTAGTCTGAATCGTAAGATTTCGTGATGTAGTTGCATTTCTTTTGTTTGCGCTGCATATTTACTTTGGGACTATGGAACGGTATTCCGGTAGATCCCCACTGCGCTGCATATTTACTTTGGGACTACGGAACGATATTCCGGTAGATCCCCCATGCTCTGCAAATTTACTTTGGGACTACGGAACGGTATTCCGGTAGATCCCCCCTACTCTGCATATTTACTTTGGGACTACGGAACGGTATTCTGGCAGATCCCCCTGCTCTGCCTATTTACTTTGGGACTACGGAATAGTATTTCGATAGATCCTCCCCCCTGGTTTTGCACATTTACGTTGGGAACTAAGGGACGGTATCCTGGGAGATCCCATGTTGTTATTTATGTGCACTAAGCTGTTGACTTGCTATGATTTCATTCTTATTAAATTTCACTACTTATTTTTACTGCAATATTTCATTTTATCTTGTGTTATTATCTATATACCAGTAGGGCCCTGACCTGACCTCGTCACTACTCGACCGAGGTTAGGCTTGGCACTTACTGGGTACCGATTATGGTGTACTCATGCTACTCTTCTACACATGTCTTTCGTGTGCAGATCCAGGTACTCCTTATCAGTTGCACTATCAGTGAGCCGGGACAACTTTGGAGACTTCAAGGTATATCTGCCGCGTCCGCAGATCTCGGAGTCCCCTTCTACTCTTTCCCATGTCCATTATCTTCTGTATTTTCTTTTGATAGACTCTAATGTCGACACTAGATTTTCCTTCTGTAGTTTATGATTCACGATATTCCGGGTTTTGGGAATGCTATGTAGTATACTAAGGAGTTGGTTATTGTACGTGCCAAGCGACATGATATTCAGTTATGGTGTTATTGCTACAGTTAGTTGTTGAATTTATGTTTTCATTTCATTATTCCGCAAATGTTAGGCTTACCTAGTCATAGAGACTAGGTGTCGTCACGACGTCACACGGAGGGGAAATTGGGTCGTGACAAGTTAGTATCGGAGCTTAGATTCATAGGTGTCGTGAGTCACAAGCCGGTTTATTAGAGTCTCACGGATCAGTACGGAGACGTCTGTACTTATCTTCGGGAGGCTATGGAACTATTAGGAAAATTTCACTACTTTGATTCCTTGTCGTGCGAAAATGTTTGACTTAAAAAAAAATTCTAAACTTCCATATTCTATTCTCTCACAGATGGTGAGGACACATACAAGCGGATCTGATGAACAGGCACCTGCGCCCCCTCCTAGAGCCGCGAGAGGCCGGGGCCAGGGTAGAGGCCGAGGATGTCCACGTGGTGCAGCCAGAGCACTCGCACGAGCTGCTACAGAGGAGCCCCCAGTAGCTCCAGCTGGAGGGCAGACACCCGAGGTACTTGTTTCTGCACCAGCCCTCTAGGAGACTCTACTCTAGTTTCTGAGCATGTTCAGCACCGTAGCCCAGGTTGGATCGATTCCACTTGCTCCTGCCACATCTCAGGCCAGGGGAGGAGCACAGACTCCCGTCGCCAGTACTCCAGAGCATCGGGTTCAAGTCGACCAGATTCCAGAGATTGTACCAATGCAGCCGGTAGCTCTAGCTCAGCCCGAAGTTAGGGTAGCATCTTCTGAGATGGAGCAACTCAGACTTGAAAGGTACAAGAAGTACCACCCACCTACCTTCAGCGGATGGGCTACAGATAATGCTCAGGGTTTTCTGGAGGAGTATCACCGTATTCTCCGTACTATGGGCATAGTGAAGTTGAGCGGGGTTGCTTTTACTACATTCCAGCTTAGAGGACCAGCATATCAATGGTGGCGTGCTTATGAGATAAGTAGTCCGGATGAGGCAGTTTCACTTACATGGACTCAGTTCTTGGACATGTTTTTGAGAGAGTATGTCCCTCAGAGCCTCAGGGACTTATGGCGCGCGGAGTTTGAGCAGCTGCGCCAGGGATCTATGGCTGTGTCAGAGTATGCAGTCTGTTTCAGTGATTTGGCTCGACATGCACCGGCCTTGGTTGCCACAGTTTGAGAGAGGGTTCGATGGTTTATTGAGGGACTCCACCCCAGCATCCGGATTAGTATTGCCAGGGAGTTGGAGATGGATATTTCTTATCAGTAGGTTGTGAGTATTGCCAGGAGATTGGACGGCATGCTTGCCCGGGATAGAGAGAGGAGAGAGGCCAAGAGGTCTCGAGAGATCGGTTATTATTCTGGTGCTCGTGCCTCAGCAACTCGCCATGGTAGGGGTTATGTGAGTCGCCCTGTTCATTCAGCTCTTCCAGCCGCCAGCGGTGTTCTAGCTCCTTCTAGGCCTCAGGAACCTTATTATGTACTGCCAGTATCTAGTGTGCCTCCTGCACGTGGTGTTCCTAGCAGCCAGTCCAGCAAATCTGGCCCGAGCCAGCAACAGCAGCCACGCCCTCCCAGAGCTTATTTTGAGTGTGGCGACACTCGCCATATGGTGAGGGATTGCCCCAGATTTAGGAGGGGTGCACCTCCACAGACTTCTTAGCTACAATGCGCTCTACCGGGTCCTCAAGCTATGATTACAGCACCAACTGTCACCCCACCTGTCAGCCAGCTTGAGGTGGAGGTCGGGAAGGTAGAGGTTGCCCTAGAGGGGGAGGCGAGGCCAGATATTATGCCCTTCCTGCTCGTACAGAGGCAGTCGCTTCTGATTCATTCATTACAGGTATTGTTTCGGTCTGTCATAGAGATGCGACGGTATTATTTGACCCAGGCTCTACATATTCTTATGTGTCCTCTTATTTTGCCCCGTATTTTGGCGTATCTCGGGATTCTTTGAGTTCCCCTGTTTATGTGTCTGCTCTTATGGGAGACTCTCTTGTTGTGGATCGCGTGCATCGGTCGTGTTTGATTGCTCTTAGTGGTTTTGAGACAAGAGTAGATTTATTATTGCTCAGCATGATAGACTTTGATATTATTTTGGGCATGAACTGGTTGTCGCCCCATTATGCTATTCTTGATTGTCACGATAAGATCGTGACGCTGGCTATGCCATGTTTACAGCAATTAGAGTGGAGAGGTACCTTAGAGTATACTCCCAG
>AWOL01S0005252.1:4506-33307 GCA_000715115.1 Nicotiana otophora
CCCCCCCCAAAATCTTTTTTTTTTCTGCATAAAGATAGTCAACATCTTTGTCACATACAGTGCTAGCTAGGTGCGGAGGAATGAAAACCTGATTGGTGTCTTGTGTTGGCATATTCACGTCATCAATGAGGAAGATCTTAGGCAGGTCTGTTTGATTTGATATGTAAATTAGTGACGTTGGAGCAAAAGATTGAATGAACGCAGGCTGCTTTAACCATTGCTTCGACATATATGAACCTCTGTATCCATACTTCTTCAGCGTCTCAACAAACTTGTCCTCGAATCTCTTACCGCCTGCCCATTTAACCTGTTGGAACATGCTGTTAGAGTATAAGATAACTGAAAGTAACACATAAGGATACCGGTTTTAAAATTGAGAATAACATATAAAGGTATCAATTGATTTTCCGGCAAAACATACTTTGCGATAAAAATAAGTTTCCCCTATTTTGTAGCAGAAAGGGAAAGAACTCACCTGTTGGTTGATAAAGACTGGATTTTTTATCTCTGGATATATTCCAACTACTCTATGGGCATCCAATGCAATTGAGATGAACTCATCAAAAGTAATAATAGAAAATTCTCCTGCATGTTTAATTAACAATAAAGACGGTGAAAAATACTGGAGGCAATGGGATGCGTTTTTCTGAAAAAATATAGAATAATAGCAGGAACATGCATGTTATTATTGGGAAAGGTCAATCAAAGCAACATTTTGGCTCATGTTACATATTTCAAATAGCATGCATTTTCCCTATCTTGTTTTCTATGCGCTAATCACATGTCTTCAGTAAAGAAGTGCAAACCCGTGGTCAGACTACGAAAATATTTTTCTACATTACATTGTTACCAGCACAACATTTAGAGAAATGGTCACATCATATTTTACAGGAACCTTAGAAAACTAACCATTATATTGCTGATCTCTGAAAGGATATCTTTGCTTTACTCGCAGAAGCTTCAATTCTTCAAGGGTGAAATCAACTGCATATTGGTACAAGAAATTACTACCAGACGAAGTAATCATACATATCATATCAGTAAAGAAATAGTATAAAACCTGGAAGTACATACTTATTTACATTTTCTAATACACATGGTTTAAATTAAGAAAATGAAGCTGACACAAAATGACAGCAGAAGGACCAAATGTGTTATCGACTTGATAAAAAACAGAAGTTAGCACGAGTGAAATTGTAACATCCGTACCAAGAAAAAATCCAGTAGTGTTGACCCCTTGAACCTCATAGGTCCTCTTCCGATTAGCAAACTCCTTGTGATTTGTTATATCAGTTGTATCGTCGAGGGTGACATCATGGAAGCATATAAGAGCACCGTCTTTAGATGCTAAAATATCTGTCTCGATGAAATCAGTACCCTCCTCAATAGCTCTCTGCATAATACTAAAGTTTCAGGAGCATATTTTGCAGTTTATCTAGAAAAACAGACTGCTTCTATTTAGTATCGTTTATTGCAAGCAGAAAGGTGTTATTACAAAGAGTAAAAAGCATTTCCCCGACAACTGTTGGCAGTATTTACCAATTTCATTATCAACCGTGTGGCCTTAAGTGAAGCTTTGTAATTGGAGACTAGATCCGGTTCCTACTTGCTACTTTCAGAAACCGGATTGTTTTAAAAAATATATAACGATTCTGTTACGGACATACCATGTATGCTGCTGCAGTTTCTTCAGGAATTTCTCCATTTGAACCTCGGTGCGCAATGTTGTACGCTCGAAATGTTTGTAAAGGCTGTTTATTTCTATCATTTCTTCTGCCAGGAAGTGGGTAGAGAGGTCTCGCCGAGCATCCAACAAAAAGTAGCAGAAAAATATAAGGGACAACACCTGCAAAGTACATTGAGAAAGAGGTAATATTCTGTACATGCACGCAGACGATTATACTCACCTATGCTTGTCTGTCTACGGTCAACGGTTTCACACGCAAACACATGGTATATATAATGGTGCATGTATGGTTAGAGATCAGTATATACATGAATGCATGTAATTGATATCAGCAATTGATCAACTCTGTTAATCTAATTTATTGCGGCTTGAGAAAAGTTATAACCTCATATCTTTCAATCTTAAACATGAAAAACTTTTGGAAATTAACAAGCTGGATTAACAACAGCTGTGCCTCCGTATCAAAATTAGGATCATTTAGCAATTATATAAGCAGTCAATTCACATTCTTTAGCAACAAGCAGCACGATAAACGTGTGAAGTATGTACATTTAACAACCAGCCATTCGTTCAGCCAAAGAATAACTGAATAGTATTTGCAGCTCAAGGATATCTAAACATATCATAACAATGCTATGTATTATTAGAGAAGAACTGCAAAACATCATTTGTGGTCCTATGGTTGGGAAACAAAGGAGACTACAAATTCACCTAACATCACATGATATTAATGGGAAAAAAGAGAGCCTATAAAACTATTCAGATCGAACAGTTTCTACTCTGAATGCTAACACCTTTCTGCGGTTTGTGGCACCAAATTGACCTACAAAGTGATGTACAAACCGAATTCAGTAACCCCTAGTTAGCATGTAAAATTCTAAAGTTACATAAGATTTTTCACCAGTAAAAGATACTAAGTGATTTCATAGGTGTAAACTATACTGCATTTATGAGATACGAGCAAGCTTTAACATACTTATCTTCTTGTATCTTGTATCAGTACCACTCTTCCCCATAACAATATTGTTAATGATATCACAAGTTACTTTAGATATAAAAATAAATGCAAAGACAGCTGCATATAACTCGTTCTTATCCGGGAAAGTTTTCACAAGATTTGGTAATTACCAGACAAAGCACACAGGTAAAGCTCTTGACAAACTTTTCAACCTTCCCATTTACTCAAAAGTGGATTATGCAGATATCATCAACTGAATGCAGATTTCCTACGACTTATTGCCACAGTACATTACTTAAACCTCCTAATAATTTTAATTTGATTACTAAACTTCCTAGCTGCAACATATTGGATTTGATCCAATGCAACTGACTTAGTGCACTTTGGAAATAGTCAAACAGGGATTAATTTATTAATCCAAGATTTGACCCCACAGAGTACATAAAACCCATGAAGCAACCAACTTTCAATATGAATTCACTTAATGCAGCTGCTATATTCTAAAAGGTGTCCTAGATATACAAAATCTAAGCTGAAAAATACATTTTTTCAAGAACCAAATTACAACAATAACCACCCAGTATAATCCCACTAGTGGGGTGTTGGGAAGATAGTGTCTACTAGCACAACTTACCCCTAACTCAGGGTAGAGAGTCTCTTTCCGATAGACCTTCGGGTTGTTTACAATTTTGAAAATATTCTACCATATACACATTAATTCGACCATATGGAAACTAAATCCATTTCTGCTCTATTTGATACAAATACTATATACAACAAATACAAACAAAAAAGAAAATTACAGAGGCAAAATCTCATTTTTTTTTTGCAAGAATTGCCAAATGGGGTTTGTAATGCTTACTTGGTGAAACCATGGAGATTGTCCCTTAAGAATTTTCCAAAGAATTGCCAACTTGTTTCAGAGATGAGTCCTACACAAGATTGAAGTTTTATTGACGTATTTTGCAGATTCGTTGCCGTGGATTAACCAGTAATTCCAAAGAATATTCTTAAAATTGGATTTTCAAATCCCAGACGTGTTAAGGTTACATAAATGCTTCACTTAAAAATTGACAGTTTAATGAGAAAAAAATAAGATTTAGATCTACGGTTAATATGATTCCTCAAGATGACCGGCATGTCAGTGTAAAGGAGATCACATTTAATTTGATGGGTTGTCAACTGACAATGGGAATCGTGAACAAAGCGACGACTTACCTGATTGAGATGATGATAAGTCCAATAATGATTGGCATAAACAATATCGTATCGTTTTAAAATAGTCCAATCAATTCCAACCTTAGGTTTCTAAACGAAAAATTATTCATCTATTTGCTTTCCATTTTTTGCGACCAGTTTGATTCGACTTAGAATTTAAGATTTTTTTTCTTCAAATATGTGTGTCTAAAATAAGTTATGAATATTTTTATGGTCATAGAAATTCTCATTAAAGATAAAATAAAAGATTTAAAATTAAATTATTTTTAAATATAAAAATATATAATATTATTTTTAGGATTAACTAAAAAAAGTACATAAACTAAATTGGGACGAAGAGAGTAAAAGAAAGCTAGGCAAATGCATAAGAAAAGAACTTAATTCCAAGAAAGCTTCAGTATTTAAGAAGGGGAAAAGAGCTTCAATAATATAATAATAATAATAATCATAATATAGTATTTAAGAACGTCGCACTCGCATCGTGAGTTAAACTTCGTTGTACCCTTGAGCAGGGGTGGATTTAAGGGGTGGAAGGGAGTTCACCTGTACCTCATTCGCCGAAAAATTACACTGTACATATAAGGTAAAATTTATTTTTATATTTTTATATATTATATTTTGAATTCCCTTATCACTGCCCAAAAGCATAATTTAGTTGTCAAGAGCTCAAATCTTGTTTTCGCGCCACTGCCCTTGAGTAGTGTAGTAATGTAGTTTGACAAAAAAGATTTATGTACTATTCCTAAATCCTAATCTTATATGCAAGTCTAGACTCTACTCAAAATCTTTGACTAATACACCACTTTTCTTATTTTTATTATTGAATTTAATTTGTTGGTGGGGGAATTAGTTCCTGAACAGAGGAAAGAGAAGAAAGAACCATTTTTCGTGCAACTTACACTGTTGAAATAAAGTGGAAACAATCATCCTTTTATAACGATCGGAAAATAATTTGAGATGACTAAGAAAAAAGAAACTTTGACCACCTCTTGGTTTTGTGTTTTGACGTCCAAATTCAAAGCTAACGGCATTTATGGGATAAATTTTATAAATGGTCATATAACTATGATTGTTTTTCACCAAAGTCATATAATATTGTTTTCTCACACAAAAATTATATAATTATGATTTATTTTCATCAAAGTCATATAAATGTGTTTTCTCACACAAAAACCATAAAACTTTTACTAACTTACACAAAAATCATAGTGATCGAAAAATATAATTTTTAGTAGTATTTTCTTATTTTGTGGTTTTTTATTTTTTATTTTCAGTTGATAAATAATAATCCCGATCTAGCCCACCCTAAAAGTGAATAATAAATCCTTCAAAATATGATACTTCTATCTTTTATTTTATTTTTCAAGATTTTTATTCAAATTGGTAGCATTTTTATTTCAAGTGCTCTCTAATTATACCTTTTATTTCTTTATTTTTTGTCAGAATCTCATGCATTCCGAACTAAATTTTTTATGGGGGAAGAATTCACTTTTAGTATTATTTTAACTTACTTATATGAGTATTGGGTGAGGCTGAGTTGGGTCATTCCTATTTTAAGAGAAAAATATAAAATTAACCTGCCGACCGAAACTAATTGTGTTTGCTAACCAAAATATATATACATAATGTGTATGTCATATGTATATAATACACATATATATAAAAAATATTTTTCGGCTATTATTTTTAGGAGCAGTTAAAAATATACTCATATTTCTTCTATTTTAATTGGGTAATTATTTATTAGACTGAAAATAAACAAAATAAAAAAAACATAAAATAAGAAAATACTACCAGAAAATTTATTTTCCGACCATTATGATTTTTGTGTGAGTTAGTGAAAGTTATATGATTTTTGTATGAGAAAATAAAGTTATATGACTGTGATAAAAAAAAGTCATAATTATATGATTTTTATGTGAGGAAACAAAGTAATATGACTTTGGTGAAAAAAAGTCGTAGTTATATGACTATTTGTGAATTTTACCCGGCATTTAGGGTGTTTGGTATGAAGAAAAATTCTAATTTTCCCATGTTTGGGTGGCCTAAATTCTAGGAAAAATATTTTTTTTCATTTCAACAAAAAAAATACTTTCTTTTCGTGATATAAAAAAATTATTTTTTTCATTTCAACAAAAAAAGTATTTTCTAAAAAAACTATTTTCCTAAAAGAAATATTTTTTACTCTCTAACCAAATACTATAAAATATTTTTCGCTCACCAACCAAACAAGGAAATAAGTGATAAAACCTCTCATTTTAAATGAAAATATTTTCTAGGGTTCGTATCAAACACACTCTCGGTCTTTCATTCTCTTTTGAACTATAATTGAGTAATTTGCCAATCATTTACCCCGCAATTTATTAGCCAAAACACCACAATCTGAATCATATATCACGAGTTTGAATTCAATAACCTCCAAGCTACTGACATCTAGTTAGAATTTCTTTACTAGTATCTTGTTCATTTTATTTTCTTTAGCTCAAGGTTTACTAATCCTATTTATTCAGTAAAATTAAAAAAAAGAAAAAGAAAAAAAGAAGTTGGTTGGTGCCCGTGGGTTATAGAAATTTAGGAGGGACAGGCAGTTTGCTTTTTGTTCTGCAAAGAAAAGCATTATTGGGAGCACGCAGTAGCAGTCATCATTGACTTCGTCACGTCTGCCAATTCTTGTTTCCTTAGGGATGGTGTTCCCACTGTCAAGTGTCAAGTGATGTATATTGGGTTGGAGTATATCCTATGAGAAATAACTGTCTCAACCGATAGTGACACTACAGGCATACTCCACTAGAATCCCAAAATTTTAAGGTTACGGCTTCGAGCAATAGAAACAGCTATTAATGTTTGTATTAGGGTAGAGCGTTTACGTCATACTCCTTGGATTGCGGATCTTATCCGGATTATGCATGAACGTGAAATGCTTTGTGCATTAAACTGCTCTTTTTTGCCCTTAATGAAGATGACCAATGAAGCTAATTAGGCAAAGTATAGATGACTTTGATAGCCAATTAATCCAAATTGAGTGACCATCTAACCAATCAACTCTTTTGGAGTTTGCGTTGCCCATCATGTTGATATATTTTCATTTTTCAGAAAATTTTAGAGAGGCTAGGGCTGGTTACATTAAAGTCCTTGACTGTCACTGTTATGGGGTTATAAATAAGAAAAGGACGTGCATAATCATTTACTGGAGTACCCGTTTTAAGAGTAAAAGGTGTAAGATATAAGTCTAAGTTCTATATATAGTAAGTTGTTGTGGTGTAGTGGTTATTTATTCTGCTTTTACTCTCAGATTTCACTTGTGTGATTACACCGAGTATATTATTGTTTTTGACTTGGTGTTATTGTGGTCTACCTTCTATGTATACACAGATAGTTATAAGTTAAAAATTTTCAGATAAATTTAATTTGTATATGTTTATATATAAAAGATGATAATGCATGGCTCTGTTACAGAGCTTGAAGTAGCTGCAGTTAGCACAGTCCATTATCTGTTCTGCTGGCCTTTAGGAAAACAGACTGTCTGGGATTTCCGGGTCCATTTATGATTGCTTATTTGTTATTATGTGAGTAATATCTATATCTTCAACTCACATATGGCGACAGTTTGAACTTTCTTTTCTGAACCCACAGTTTATTTCCCTGCCTTCTTTTGTATACATACATAAGCATAATCAATTTCATCAAGAATATGCAACAATCTATACCTCAAATCCTCAATTCCAAGTAAGTTGGATCAGCATCATCGGCTGTATGAATCTTCATCGTTCATGTCATTGTATTTAAGTCCGTCTCAATATATCTAAATATATATTGTGAGGATATCATCATAAATTGATTAATTTTATGTTTGTAGTTGTCAACCTACCGCAATTCTCATCCTTTATACGGACTTGGGACTGGCACTGCGAGCAAGCATATCTAAACATTTTCAAATAACCAAAATACTCTCAGAAGACTGTCTTCAATTCTGGGGAAAGTTAACTAACATAACAAGTTTTAATTCACAGTAGTTTCCAGGACCTGGTTCAAGTAAGAACATTGCTTTGTTGCTTTTTCAATACCCAATGGAGGGTTCCAAAATGTTAGGTGGTTTAGCTGCTCACTATAACATACAACAACAACAAAAACAACAACAACATACCTAGTGTTATCCCAAACCGTGGGGTCTGAGAAGGGTAGTGTGTACGCAGTGGCGAAGCCAGGAAATTCAATAAGGGTGTTCAAACCTTTGCCAGTGGGCTATGTAAGGGTGTTCAAAGTCTATTTTTAATCAATAACAAGTAATATTTTACCTTATACGGAGTATAATTTTCCGGCGCTTGCACGTGGCTTCGTCCCTGTGTGCACGCAGACCTTACCCTACCTTGTGAAGATAGAGATATAAGAACAAATAAGTAAGGATCAGCTTTTTGACCGCTATAGTTGCAGCCAGCTACAGTACTTTTCCAGGCTCCAACTCCCCGAAAACCTTTTCTTAACGGACTTATATACATGACAATATAAAGAATATTTCAAAAGTTTGATTTAATCGATTACTATAGAAGACTGCTGCTGTGGTTGGAAAGTTAGCTTCTCTGTCTAAAATAACAGTCCGGTGCACTAAGCTTTCGCTATGCACGAGGTCTGGGGAAGGGCCGGACCACAAAGGTCTATTGTACAACAACTTTACCAGTTACGCCAACGCTCCCCTCAACAACTTTAGCTTCTCTGTCTATGGAGTTATATTCTTTCTTCCAAATTATATTGCTGCATGCTATCTCACTGCAAAATGCGTGTGGTCCTCTCTGTATGTACTAAGTGGAAAGGCTTTTAAGAACTTGTATGGTTGGTCCCTCCTCTACAAGTGTAGCTGTTCTACTATCAATTATCTCATCCACCTAATGAACTACAACATCATGCACCACAAACTTAATTTGGCTTCCCACTTGCTACAGTTTTATATAATTAGTTTTGAGTTTGATCTAAAACAATATAAAGAAATTTTTACAATATTAAGTGATTCAAAAGATACTTATAG
The DNA here is from genome assembly GCA_000715115.1 of Nicotiana otophora. Lineage (NCBI taxonomy): Eukaryota > Viridiplantae > Streptophyta > Magnoliopsida > Solanales > Solanaceae > Nicotiana > Nicotiana otophora. The sequence continues at coordinate 13,390 of AWOL01S0005252.1, forward strand.
GTAACCCTCCGTAAAACAGCTAGTGAAATTTGTAATCTTGAAATAAGATATTATTTTACAATAGATGAAAATGTATACATTTTTTGAACTGTCGGTGTACATAAGTTAAACTCGTCGATTTTTCTTTCTGGCATGAAATTATAAAGCTAGTGAAATTTGTAATTTTGAAATAAGACATTATTTTTCAACGGTTGAAAGTGTAAACATTCTTTGAACTGTATATGTATATAAGTTGAACTTGTCGGTTTTTCTTTCTAAAATATAATTAATAATTGTTTTATAGTAGCTATAACTATTCATGCCATTTATCTCAATTAGTGGAATTACTACAACAAATAGCAGAAACAACTTTTAATCCCTTTAAAGAGGATAGAGACGCAATAAAAACCTAGTTGATTAGATACTAACTTTTCACTAGCTAGTTGGAAAAAAAGAAGAGAAAAGCAATAACTCCTTTTTCTTTTTCCAACTCTAGGGTGGTCCTTTTGAGGTTAACACCCTATACCTTACTTATGTAGCATCATAATTAACAGTATTTAACCAGCAAACTAACTACTTCTTCATTATGTAGTCTAAACTTGTTTAAATTCCTGTTAATACGTTACGTATTATCTTGTATCGATAACACGTGGCTACAAATTCGCCATACCTTTTTCTTTTCCTTCCCTTAGCTATATGGCATAGTAAAATTCTATTACATTTCTCCTTTTCTAAAACTTTAACTTATCCTATAATATAAGTTTATTCTTTGCACATGAGTTAGGTTTCTCGTCAAAATTGCTTTAGTCACTCATCTTGATACAAGGCAGAGAAACAAGAGGAAATTAAAGAGAAAAAATTGATTTTTTTAAAGAAGAAGGAGGGATTATTACTTCACGAGCCAATACTAATAATCGAAAAGGTTCACAGCAAGTTCAGTCTGTTGTGACAAGGGAACATTTCCACCGGAGGTATCTGTCTCAGTGAAAAAAGTATTCACTACTGCTTACGTCACCGTTTTTCACTTGTCTTGCTGCTTCGAAACTGTTGTATAAAGGAGATCCTTCTGAGCTGCAAAATCTGATCTGAGTTCAACCTGTGACCTTTATCCAATTCAGAATGCTTATGCAAGACACTGGTGGTAATAACCATTGTACATCTCAGGGAAGAATCTTTTCTTCTCCAACTATATATTGGTAAGTGATCAAACCAAGATTTTGTTTTCCCTAATTATCTACTGAGGTTCAATTTTATGGATGGAAAATTCAAGTTGCATAAACACCAAGTCCTACCTAATTGTCTTCACAGTAAGCTTCTAGAATTGTTAACAAGAAATCTCACACTAATAAATTTCTTTTGATTAATTACCTCTTTTGTTACATTTTTGTTGAAGCATAACTTGCAATATGTTAAAGAATCATCCTAGCAAATCAAGACTTCTTCATTTAGTTTTCTCAATCTTCTTGTGGGAAAGAGTAGCTAGATCTTTTTTTAAATCCTCATCAAACAAATTAAAATCTTTACTACATCTAATTGAGCCTACTTTAATTTCTTCATCTTTCTATTTTGTTGGTTTTCTGTAGATCATCAGTAATGACAAAAACAAGTTGATGATGAATCCAAGTGGAAACAAATCTCAGGCTAATAAGCAAGAAGCAGATCATGATCATGACACCAATAAGAGTAAAATCTCAAGGACTCCATCATCAAGTTCAAGGCAGTCATGGGCAGGCTTTAAAAATCCAAGAATTGTGCGCGTTTCGCGTTCATTTGGAGGGAAAGATAGGCATAGTAAGGTTTTCACTGTAAGGGGATTAAGAGACAGAAGAATTAGACTTTCAGTGGCTACTGCAATTCACTTGTATGATCTTCAAGATAGACTTGGGCTCAGCCAACCTAGCAAAGTTATAGACTGGTTACTTGATGCTACTAAACATGAAATTGATAAACTTCCACCTTTGCAAATGCCACCACCATCTCTTTCTCACTTCTTCAATAATACAAATACATATATGAGAGATGGATCAAATCAAGAATTGTTGTCTATCAATGAATCTGGGGCTAAAATAGGTGACCATTTAATGAGAGAAGCAGCATTTGGAAAAGACAAGTGGATTGCCTCAAATGAGCAAGAAAATCAGGATGGTACTAATATTGGAAGTTATGTTCCACTACTTTCATCTCAAAACATTTCTTCTTTACCTGCAGGCATGTTAAATAGCAATATGCCCTTCAATAATAACTACCATTACTTGTCTTTAGCTCCATTTGGAAATAATAACCATACCTTTTCATCACAAACAGAAGATAATCTTCCTATATCAGTAGCATCATCCAATTATATGTCTTTTCCTTCAGGCTCTCATCAATTATATTTCTATCCAACTGCTACAACATTGTCATCTCTTGTTCCAGCTCCATTTATGAGTACCACTAATTCACAGCTCAACCACTTCCATTTTTTAAACTCAAGTACTACTAATTCACAACATGTCCTTCCAAATCCGCTCGCACCAACTCTTCAGTTAATCAGTCCCCCTGTGAAAACTTCCAAGACGAATGACCATCCTAATGGGATTAACTCACAAGATAATGGTGATCTTGACAACCAGTAATTACCACATAAAGAGGGCAGTGGTTCTTAATTAGCATATGGATTAGAAGAAATTGCCACATGGAAGTTGCTCTATCTTGGGACTTAAGGTAGAAAGCTTCAACTATATATATGCCTTGAAAAGCCTCATTCTACACCTTGTCCCGGATACAGCAAATATAAATTTGCTACATTCTTGCTTCTTTACAGATATACAGCATTTAGCAAGGTACATTCTGTCTCTTTTATGTTTATAAATTTTTTATCTCTTTAACTGCGGAAAATAATATGGATATTGGACTAATTGTTCTACTACCACTATACGTGGTAATTCTTTATTTTTTTTACTTTTTATTTAACGACCTAATGCGTAAACCAACCAAGTTACCGTTGTACCAGAATGCAAAGCTACGTCAACATAAAACACTAGTATATCTTGCAGGGGCGAATGCAGCATTAAGGTATTGGGTTTATCTGAATTTACAATATTTTTATTTGGAGCATAATTTATTCTAAAAATCTATTATAAATATTAGATAGTAGATATGGACCTATAATATTAAAAATAAAATGGGTTCGGTCATAAGGATTTTAAGATCGCATAAATCATATAGCTTAAATCTTGTACTTCTCCAACTGAGGTTAGGGGTTGATGCGCTTTCATGTGTTTTTATTAAGTACTTTTGTCTTCTTCCTTTTTGCTTTCTTTCTTTGGTTTATTTTTTCTAATTTCTAAGTCTAACACATTAAAATTTATTCTCCTTTTCTCATCGTAAGATTTTAAATAATAAAATTAAATGTATATTAAAACTAGTAGTAGTTGATCGAGGATATAGCAAATTGTCCATCGGTTCAATTGATCCCAAAGTTTCTGGCATATAGTATAGATAAATATGTACAAAAGCTAATACGTCAAATAGTTAGAACCTAATGGTTGAACGTTAGCTCGTTAAATTTATATCTTGGATCCACCTCTTCATATAGTGCAACCATCTTCTCGAAATGCTGGATCCGCCTCTACGTGACATGTGGAACCATTATATCATACGACACTTTGAGCTTGAGCATACACATATACATTAAATTATTTTTGGAAAATATACTAATATTATTTTACATGATTGAAAGAGGGGAGCATAAGTTCACGCATACATTATTGTTACTTGAGACATTTTCAAGTCCATCACACTATACTTCAGTACAAATTTAACTCATAAATCTTAAGTTTTTTGGTAATAACTGTGAAATATTACCATTAACAAACCAAATGATTCTTTACAACCTGTTGGAGCGATCAGTACTATAACCACCTCCTATGAAGGTTGTTACACTCTCTGAATCTCCGAAAAAATAAAATACCACTATTTACAAATCCTTTGTATCACACTGTGATATTTCCCAGCTCTCTTTATATTCCCTATCCAGTCTATCCTTTCCCTAATCTCTCTTTGTATCTGCTCTATTACAAAATCTGTATTTACATTTATGTTTCGAAATATTTTCCAGTTTCTTGCTTTCCAGGTATAGTATATAGTTGCTCCCACAATTGCAACAATTATCTCCTTCTTGAATTGCTTCTATCTCCTTCTCTTAATCCATCGTAAGCTAGTTGTTGGATCTTCCTGTGCTAGTTGAATCCCCGCCCATTTTGTTATAGCACTTTTTACCACTTTGATCCAACTACATATGGTAAACAGTTGAAGCTACTTTTCCTTAGTATCCTCTATGCTTAGGATACATTTGTCATCATGAATTGGCACTTGTATTCTCTGCAATCTTTCCTTTGTTAACAACCTCTCTTAATATGCCAACCATTGAATTACTCTTTGTTTAGGCAGCATAATAGTACTCCACACCAGATTTGCAACATTCATTTTTGTAGGACTCCCTAGCATAGTTAGATAGCTTATGCTTACAGAGTATTCACCTTTGGTAGTCATGACATACTCTCCATTATGATACCATTGCTTCATCGTATCCTTAAGGGCATTTATTTTTTTCAGTACCAGCTATAATCCTGTGGTGGAGTGTGATTCCAGACATCTCCATTTGTCTTCATATACACTTCATTTACCCATTTCACCCATAACACATCTTTATTCACAGCTACTTGCCAATACAGTTTGCCCACATATGCTATATTCCATTCGCTGTAGCTTTTAATATTCAGTCCCCTATATTTCTTAGGTACACACACTTTGTCCCAAGCAACTAATGCTATTTTCCTTTTCTCCTTATTGCCCCCATAGGTAATCTATGCATTTTCTGTCTAACTCGTTCAATACACTTTGATGTAAGATGAAGACTGCACCCTAGAAATTGTATATAGAGAACAATATTACATTGATCACCTGTAGTCTACCAGCATAGGAAAGGTTCTTTGCATAGGCTTGCTTTATTTTTTCAGTTATCTTTTCCATCAATTGAAAGCACTCTATTTTATTCCACTTCTTAGATGAAATGGGCAATCCTAAGTACGTGATAGGGAGTGTCCCTTTAGAGAATCCTATATACTGCAAGATCCTAGCATGTTCATCCTCTTCCATACCAGCTAGAAAGACGTTTGACTTCTCTAAGTTTGCCATCAAGTCTGTCACAACAATAAAGTGGTTTAGTGCTTCCATCACTCTCATTATAGATGCTAAATTTCCTTTGCAAAATACCATCAAGTCATCTGCAAAAATCAGGTGTGTCAACTTGGTAGCCTTGCACATAGGGTGATATCTGAAGTCCGGCAGATCACTCATTATTTTCAGCACTCGAGTGAGATATTCCATAACCAATATAAACAAAAGTGGTGATAGAGGATTGCCTTGCCTCAACCCTCTTCTCCCTTCAAAGAAACCAAATCCTTCCCCATTAACCTTCAATGTGAATTTTGTAGAGGTTACACAAGTCATGATCAACTGAGTCACTGATCAAGGGAATCCAAATCCATTCAAAGCTTCTTCAATGAAATCCCAACTCACCATATCATATGCTTTCCTCAAGTCAATCTTCATAAGACACCTAGATGATGTCTTTCTGTTGTAGTGTCTTAAGAGGTCATGGCATATAAGCACATTGTGAATGAGTGATCTACCCTCAACAAATGCTGCCTGATTCTTATCCACAATCAGTGGAAGTATGTCCTTATGTCTTGCACATATCATTTAGATATGCATTTGTAAAGGACATTGCAATAAGATATGAGTCTAAATTGGCTTGCATTCTGTGAAATCTTCACCTTAGGTATTAGTGTGATTACAATTGAGTTGATCTATTTTAGCAGCTTACCATTCTCAAAATATTCCAGTACAGCTCCTATTACCTCATATCCTACCACATTCCAAGCATCTTGGAAGAATCCACTTCCAAAGCCATCTGGACCTGGATTCTTATTTCTATCAATACCAAACATTGCCTCCTTTATATCCTTATCTGTATAAGGTCTTAATAATTTTAACTGATCCTCTACAGATAAAACATATCCATTCTTTATAAAACTTCTAAATGCATTAGTTCTTTCCTTTTCTTTTTTCCCTAGTAGGTCTATGTAGAAGTCCACTAGTATTTGAGCAATATCTTCCTGGTCTGACTGTAGCCTGCCATATTTTTCCCTCAACTGAATAATAGCTTGTTACAGCTTCCTATGTTTAATTATAAATAATAAATACCTTGTGTTATCATCTCCCAATTTTATCCACGTGGACTTACTCCTTTGTTGCAGGAAGAGTTCAGCCAAGTAAGATGATCTTCTGAATTTCTGATGTGCCTCTTTTTCCTTCTGTTGTAGTTGTTTTTTGTTATGTGGATCCCTCTGTAGTGTCTGCTGAACTTGCATCAGAATTTGTCTATCATCTTCCACTCCAGTAAGTATATTTCTGAAATGTTAACCATTCATCTTCCTCAGATCACTCTTCAACAGTTTCATCTTCCCCACTACCCTCATCATTTGACATCTTTCTATGCTCAAGTTCCATCCAGCTTTCACCCTTTCCAGAAATAAAGGGTGACTAGATCACACATTATAATATTTGAATAACTTCCTTCCTTTCTTTGGGGAGTTCAACAAATATAGCTTTATTGGACTATGATCACTGATCCCCTCAGGTAGGAAAGTAGTACTAAAATCAGGCATACTATCCAGCCATTCCGAGTTCACAAATACCTAGCCGATTTTTGAGAAAATTCTGCTTCCACCATGTTTATTATTTCATGTATACCTGCTCCCCTGTTTTGGCAATTCAAGGATTCCACAGTTCTCCACACATTCATGAAATTCCTTAACTTCAGCCATAATTACTGGATTGCCCCCAATTCGATCATCCATGTGCAATACAACATTAAAGTCTCCCATTATAATCCATGGTTGACTAATATTTGCACCCACTATTTCTAAATAATTCTACAAAGGTCTTCTTTCCTCTTTGGTGTTGAAAGCATATACCACTGTTAGAATCATTATTTTTTATAGTGATCTATAAACCACTTCACATGTAATTGCCTGCTCCATACCACTTACCATTCTTATCTAAAAGTAGTATGTCCTTCAAACTAACCATATTCTTCCATTTTGATGATAGTCTAAATTAGTCATAGACCCCCATCCTTCAAACAATTTGTTGACAACTTGCTCAATCTTGCTTCCTTTTATTTTGGTCTCCACTAGACCTGCCAAATCAATTCCTTCTCTACTACAAAGGAGTTTTACTTCCTTTTGTTTGTTAGGGGTATTGAGGCCCCTAACATTCCTGCATAAAACATTATCCATGTCCTGAGAGAGGTAAGTTAGTACCTCCCCCTTTCCTAGATGGGCTCCTAGGTAACACTGTACTAGACTCTGGCTTTTCCAATATATGGAATGAATTATGTTGACCTCCTTCCTGCTCATGATGTTTTGGTGGATGTTTGACAGTGTTCAATGGTGTCACCCAAGTTGTTCTTCCTGAGTTCTGGTGGTTCTTTATATTGCTTCGAGTTCCTTCTGTTCCCCCTGTACTCTTCTGTGTATTCCCTTTTTCCTCTTCCTTCTTTCCATTTGTTGGTCTTTGCCTATCTTTAGTTGCTGGGATTACATCTTCTTCTATCTGCCTTTTTTCTTTTTGATGTTTTGGGGTAGCTGGCTCGTCATTTTTTCTTTTCCTGCATTCCTCCTCTGAGTGCCCATATTTATGGCAACAAGCACACAAGGTAGGTTTCCAATCATATCACACCTTTTGCTCAATCATATTCCATTTCTCATTTCTGAAAATTTCTTTATCCGGTAGACTTGAATCTACTTCCACTTAAATCAACAATCTTGTGAAATTCAATACCATCTTTTTCTCTATGTTATGGTCCACCATTATAGGTTTTCCAATAAGACTCCCTATTTTAATCAGGCCCTTAGAACTCCAGTATTTGAAGTCCAATCCTAGCAATTTCACCCAAATAGGGACTGTGTATAGTGCTTCCCTTGTGAATTCCATATCTGGCTCCCAAGCTTTGACGATCAATGGTTTGTTGTCAAAATGATATATCACTCCTTGGATCACATCATTTTTACCAATAGCAGTATCAAACCGAACCAATATTATGCCATTTTTCAACATAGAGACCTTAATTATTCCATGTTTTCCCCAAATCCTCTGAATATAGCCATTCAATACAGAAAATGGTGGGTAAGCTCCTAACATGTAGCATACAATTGCATTTTTCCTATATGCTATTTCTCTTGTCACCCCAAGAGCAAGGTGGGGAGTTCTTGGAGGGAGGGAGCAGAGGGTCTATCGGAAACAATCTCTCTACCCTAGGGTAAGGGTAAGGTTTGCGTACACACTACCCTCCCTAGACCCATTAGTGGGATTATACTGGGTTGTTGTTGTTATTGTTATTGTTGTTGTGCTATTTCTGTGCTTATATCTTCTAGTTCAATTTTACATATGGATGACTCACCATGTTTGTCCGGTGAGATGAATTCTAGCTTGAACCCAGCGTTCGACACCTTTGCTATATCAAAGTTGTCCCAAATCGATGCCTTCGTCTCCCAATCTGCCGATGCTTCCACCTCGTCTACCCATGATAGTTTACTCTCACTTCCCGATGCTTGTGATTCCTTCCTCCACTCTAATTGCTCAATTGTATCCTCAATTTCCATAGTTTTCCCTAGCTCTGTTTCAATGGTCTTTGCCGGTACATCCTCTCGATTGCCGGTAATTGCTGGTATTCCTTTCGATTTCTGCTATCCAGCTCCACTTGCGGCAGATTCCTGAGCTTCAATTGCCTTCTACGAAGGGATTCTCGTTCTCTTTCCCCCCATGGACGCGCATGTTAGTTATCATGCGCCGAGAGAAAATGAGCCTTTTCTTCCTGAGAGCACGTTATTATTATAAATCTTAAGTTGTAAAGCAGTGGCGTGAACAAAATGCCATTAGTTAGTTCTCCCTTGCCATCCCATCAAGAGGAGTGAAACAAGGAATAACAGATAAAATACGGCATAACTCCACGGACACAACTAAAGAGTCTGCACATTTGGAGACAGCAAGTACCGCCACTCCCAATTTTTCAGAACGCAAAGGAGCAATCACAAAACAATTTCCATTATACAGGTCAACCAAAACTGGAATTCTATGATAACTCATCATAAAAGGTTCAAATTCCTCACTAAGTTTCCATACAAAGTTCTCTTCAAGACTTGTTGATTTAAACCATCTTTGCTTGGAAAAATCGTATCCATACAAGCGCAGGTCACAAGGGGTAAACCAATACAATATTGAGTTGCTTACAAGTAGCCTTGCATTTGTCGCCATATACATTATTAGTTGGTCAAATTCATCATCATCAAGCCCATCAAACCCATTAGGGACGTCATAGCAGCTTGGCCGTTCTCCAAAATTAAAGTGGGGATGAACTTCAAATTTGAAATCATCCTCACGTACATTGTAAAATAGCAAATGCCTCGTCAGAATCTGAGTAACAGATAACGATCGTTTCTCCTTCCTTATTTTTCATAAGGGTTGTAGTACTATTAGTAAAAATAGCAAAATCCTAGATATTCAATGCACACAGATCCCAAGTTTGGGTGTCAACGTCGTAAACTTCTCCACAGAACCTCCCTTCATCCTCGTCGGCTACATCTAAATTATTTTTGCTCCCGAGAACATAGATCTTCCTATCGAGGGCGAAAACACAGACTTCATGCTACGAAGTTTCTTAGAAGAAGATACGGCTTCCCAAGAGGGGGGATTTGGGCTTGTGATTTTGTGCCTATATAATTCCATAGAGGAATAGGCGATTTTGTGCCGCCTATACAATTCGGTAGAGGAGTATGCTTTACAATGTTTGATTCCGCCAGCCCAGTAGATGTGTTCACCCATAACGGCCCAGCTTCCTTAGTTTTCGAAGGCAATTTCGGCAACCGGAGAAAGTTGCTCAGGCAAGGACTGTAAATCAATACAATACCACAAATCCTCGTAACCATAACCATGGACATTTATCAAAGGCTGCGGTTGCCTCAGTTGCGTGGCCATTGAAGTTGAAGCACTGAGCTACAAAAAAAAATACGTACTCCTATGGCTTTTGGAATTTGCATGAATTGCAAAGAAATTGAAACAACCTACTCTTTAGGTCTAGGGTGTATTGTTTTAGGGTTTTTTAGGTCAAGGGCTTTAGAATGGGTGGCGTCTATACATGGTAAATATGATACTTACTCAAGTTTGTAGATTCTTTACTTATTTACTTTCTTTCTTTTTTTCATCTGTGTTTGAATAAAGCATGAAAAAGGTATTGCCACATATCAGCAAAATGGGAAATGGGTTAGTTTGTAGGTAAACCTTACTTTGAAAAGCTAGAAAATGGTGTCCTAAAGAAGGTGGAAATTAAAATAGTAGAAACTAAAAAAAAAAGTTTGGACGGAACAAATCCTAATATATATTTCCTTTTCTTGTTTACCATTTGTTCAAAACATTTGAGTTTCATAGGGAGCAATGCTTCTATCATGATTTGCCACGCCTTTTCTCTATATCATTTTCCCACGCAAACTATTTATATAATCAAATCACTTATAATGCTATAAGGTAATTACGGACAAATTTCTATGATATTAATTAATCAATTACCTAGTAAAATTAGCAACAACTGACGTGCAATCTCATTCCTTGATAGCTATCTACATAGATTCTTCTTTATGTGACAAAGGGTGAAAGGGAAATAAGATAAGCTATGGTTATTACACTTGCACTCAATTATCAGCATGTCACTAGATCCAAGAAATTAAAGTTTAAAGGAATGGTCACAGGCTCACAGCAGTTGAAACCTATTAAATTGCGCCTGAAGATGCACTTTTTGTAAAGCAGCGAAGGGTTTCTGTGGTCCTCATAGAAGAATAAAGAAAAGAACTTAACCAAAAGCATTGTTTTTTAATAATATATATATAGGGCATGCATGCTTTAACGACCCGACTGATCGTTTCGAGCTCTAGCACGTCGTTTGGCAGTTTGAGGCCTTAAATAGCTCCATTTCGGGTATTATGACAGGTACGTGTAGTCGGAATTGAACTTCGGGAAGTTCAGAGTTGATTTGGAAAGAAAATTCTAATTTCAGAAGCTTTAAGTTAGAGAATTGGCTAAGGTTTGGCTTTTGAGTAGATGACCTCGGAATAGGGATTTGAGGGTTTTAATAGGTTCGTATGATGATTTCGGACTTGGGCGTATGTTCGGGTTGAGTATCGGATCACCCGGGAGCATTTCGACGTTTGTTATGGAAGGTTGGTATTTTAAAGGTATAAGAATTTCATAAGTTTGGTTTGAAGTGGATTTTAATATTATCGATATCCGTTTGGGGTTTCGAGCTTTGGAATAGTTTCGTTATGTCACTTATGACTCATGTATGAAATTTGAAGTCATTCCGAACTGATTTGATACGTTTCGGCACAAGATATAGAATTTGGAAATTTGAAAATTTATAAGTTTGATTCGAGGCGCGATTCATGATTTTGATATTGTTTGACGTGGTTTAAGGCTTCGACTAAGTTCGTATTATATTTTGGGACGTGTTGGTATATTTGGCCAAGGTCCCGGGGGCCTCGAGTGGATTACGGACAGTTAACGGATCAGATTTTAGACTTAAGGAAAAGCTGGAGGATTCTGGTTGCTGGTGCAACCGCTTCTGAGGAAGCTTCATCGCAGAAGCGGCCTCCATAAGCGAGGTAGTGGACCGCAGACACGGCTAGAAGGGTGCTGGAAAGAGGCCGCATGTGCGAAGGAATTTCCGCACCTACGTGACCGTAGAAGCGGCCCAGGGGTCGCAGAAGCGGTAGGGAGTGAGGCAGGCTAGAGGCGCAGGTGTGAGGTTTGTGCCGCACCTACGAGACCGCAGAAGCGGATTCTTGGTTGCATGTGAGACTCCACAGAAATGGAGTCTGGTCCGCAAATGCGAAGACATGGGGGCTGAAGGGGGACTGCAGAAGCGGTATTTTGGCCATACCTGCGGAACCGCAGAAACGGTCAAGTGGCCGCAGGTGCGAGAGGTCGCTGGGCAGTGTGTTCTTTTAAGAACGGGATTTGGCCCATTTTCTTCCATTTTCACTTGGTTGGAGCAGTTTTTGGAGAGCTTCAACGGAAGATTTTCATCAAGCAACACAAAATAAGAGATTCCCACCTATTACAAGTTAAATACATGATTTATATATGGATTTAAACATGGAAATTAGTAGGAATATGAGATTTTGGTAGAAAACCTAGAATTTAGTATTTATTATTTTGACCACGAAATTGAACATGGAATTTGGAATAAGTTATATATTTTAGTTCGTGGTGTTATAGGTAAAGTATATCTTCGAATAGTTTCAAAATCCGGGTGCGTGGGCCCGAGGGTTGTCTTTGTTGGCTTTTGAGCAGAGTTGGGAATCATTTTCAATTGTTAAATTATACGTATTGGGGTACATTTTGATTGGGTTGCACGTTGTTTGACTATTTTTGAAGAGACGGGCATCGATTTGAGGTGTTTGAGAGGTGTTGGAGCCGATTATAGAACTTTGGAGCGAGGTAAGTCTCATGTCTAACCTTGTGAGGGGAAAACTACCTCCTAGGTGATATTTATTGTTATGTGCAACTAGTTGTGGGCGCTACATACGCACGAGGTAACGAGAGTCCGTACGTAGCTACAACATGTTTATGTCCGGGTAGACTTAGAATCTAATCATCTAATATTTGAATTATGTGAACTAATTATGCCGACTTAATTAATTGAAGTTATAAATGAAATTGATTTGGAAATAAATATATGTATACTAGGCCAAGCCTTAACACTTTGAGTTATGGGCGAGTTATTTGAGAAACGGTAAATATTATATCCATTATGTACTCATGTATGATATTGTAAACATGTGTCTCGTAATTCGGTAACTTCCTTCCTTTTCCTGTGGAGCGGGCCGAATGTATCGGCAGTATATAGGTGCATCTATGGTTCGTTCCGCTCGACCCTCGGCAGTGTACATATTATTCTGGATCGGGCCGAACGACTTTGGCAGAATCGTGCGTTATATCTCTAGTAGTCTAAATATTCACGAGCTAATCTCTCCGAGTATGCCCGACAATTTATATTGTACTCCGTATTTATTTGATGATGACACTTGACATTTTTCTGAGCTATTAAGGTAGAATACAAGATTTAGAAATTCATGCTTTGAAAGAAGAAATTGAAAGATTATGTAACTTACAAATTTACCCCATCATTTCCGTATCCTCATAGCTGCTTATGTTTTATTACATTGTTTTATTGGACCTTTAGTAAGTGTCGATGTCGATCCCTCATCACTACTTCTCCGGGGTTAGGCTAGATACTTACTGGGTACGTGTTGATTTACGTACTCTTGCTGCACTTCTGCACTAAATATGCAGGATCTGACATGTTCATTTGACGATCACCTTGGCGCGTAGGCGCACCTGTTGAAGAGACTTTATGTGAGCTGCATTCCAGGCTACGCATCGCAGTCCACCGAGTCTCCATTGTACTATTTATTTTATTTTGTCTTATTACATTCAGTACAAGTGTTGTATTATTATTGTACTCCTTAGAAATTTCTCGTGCACTTGTGACACCGGATTTTTGGGGTTCCTACTAGTTGTTCGTTATTGTAGTTCATGAGGTTATCATCCTTTTACCCTATAAATTCCATTTTATACTATTTAAGTAATGGAGATTATGATTTCGAAAGTAATAAAATGAGTAAATAAATTGATAAATCAACATTGGCTTGCCTGACGACAGCGTTAGGCGCCATTACGACCTATAGTGGATTTTGGGTCGCGACAGCTTGGTATCAGAGCCTTAGGTTTACTTGGGTATCACGAGTCATGAGCAAGTCTAGTAGAGTCTTGTGAATCGGTACAGAGACTTTTGTACTTATCTTCGAGAGGCTACAGGGCTGTTAGGAGCACTTCCCTTCTTGATTTCCTCATCGTGCGGTTTGATTACATTGAGGCTTGTGCCTTTATTTCCTTCCTACTCAATCTTATGCGGCGTGAAACGTTTGTTATCAATTGGACGTTGAGTAGTTGTATTGGTACTGGAGACGTGGTGCAGGATATTTTTCCCTGCGTGTTTAGAAAGACTATTATCGTCGTCTTGCGGAAGGGTGTTCTATCGTTTCAGTTCAGTTTCTGCACTTCCTATGGTTTTGAGGCTTAGCACGGATTGCTATGATGTTCATGAGTTGTTATCGTCCTGCATTGGTGTAATGGTAGAGTGCCCATTTATGGATCGCGACAGTGAATGGATTGACATGAGGATTTCTCAGTGCATGATTTAGAGGTTCAACATTTAATTCCAGCGGAGGAAAGGTAATCGGACTATAGGTGTCTAGGTTTGGTTGATGAAGTGACAAGACTTGGTATTTTCGAGCGCGGTGGAATTCTCATTGTGATGTGGTATCGTCGTCCTTGTTGGGAATGCGTTAAGGTTCGCTAGTATTATGGTTTTCTTTGATTTTTGCCTTCTGGGTAGGGTGTTGTGAAATGGTGCTTAAGAAGCGGTTTTCATAGATAGCAGTGTTTAGTAGTTCCGAATCAAATTGGTAATTCTAATGTTGATGGCTTAAGAAAGATGATCTTCTAAGAGGTTTAGAGTTGGTATAAATTCATTAGTTCCGATGCTATAGGTATGGATTTGATTTGAGGCAAAATTTGGGCAGCGAAGTATGAGGAAGGACATGGCGGGAGGTGTCTCGCGGTGGATGAATTACTAGCAGGTCAAGTATGAGAAGCGGAGGCCGAGAAGTTGCTTAAAGGAGATAGTTTGACCGAAGTGGGAGTGGCAGAGTAGCATATGGATTCTGTGGTAGGATAGCCACGTACCTTGAGGAAGATTAGAGCGACTTGGGAGGCATGGTGGGAGTGACTAGGTCCACAGATTATAATTGAAACGGTGGTTACTGTACGGAGAAAGATTGAATATGGCAGAGAGGAGTTTGCTTGAAATAAAGAGGGGTGTAAAGATTTGATTATACTTACGGATGCAACATAGCCTTGAGTTGAAAGGTATTGTTGAACTTTCAGTTGATGTCAGCGGGGAAGGAACATACTTGTACAGCTGGTGGACGAGCATGGGTTCAGGAGAGTTTACTAATTTCGTGGTAGTGGTACCCAGTGCAACACCGTTAGAAGATGTCGGCATGGAATTCCATAGGTAGGTTATCTCCTATGAGCACTTTAGCAGTTACATGATGTTGACGAAGCTTCTGCGAAGAATACTACCTGCTACCTGGTAGGAGGTCGAATATGTGATTGTGACTAATGATTCAGAATGTTCATGAAAAGCTTAACAAAAGACTTCGAGAAATTTGACGGGTTAACGGTACGAGATCATGGTAAATGATAAGGAAGAATCGTTGTGGGCTCTACATTATGTGATGGTAGCTTAAAGCTAAGTGGGGGAGCCCCACCGTCTATGATTGGATCGCATGGTTGTCTTCTTGTGCGGTTTCTGGTTATCGATGCGTTGGTGGATTATTTATGACTAAGAAAAGAAAATATCAGGAGTGATTCAAGCAAGGAACTTGTCGAATGTGTGCTATATGTTGCCTTATCGGTTCATGTTCAGGTTTTGGGAAGACTCCGAGTTTATGCTTCTTATGGATGTAATGTACAAGGAAAAGAATTTAGCCGGTTGCCTTTTTGAGAGTGTATCCATGTGCTAGTAGAGCGTTGAAGTTTGGTTATATTCGGTACTAGGTCAGAGTGGTTGACTCTCAACAACGGTCCTAGTGGGTTCAAGAATTTAAGTGCAGTGACTAAGGACTTGGAATGTTGTATGTTATCATCGGGTATGCGGTGCAGTATCAGAGGAAAGGGAGAAATAGCTTCGGATTCGTGGAAGGGCTTGCAGAATGGGTGTATTAGTTGGAGATGCTATTATGCGCTTGAGAAAGGTATGGGATGATTTATGGGTATTGAGAAGATGTGGTCTCGTAATTCGGATCATTCAGGATGAGTGCAGATTGAGTTCGTTATGTTTTGAATGGAGCTATTATATTTCTAAGTCAGCTCAAGAGTAAATTGAAATAAGTTGGGTCGGTTAGTAACGGTTGAGTCGGCTTGATTGTGGCAATGATCATTTCTTTCGGTGTGAAGATATACATGTGGTTTGTGGATGTAAGCCACCGTAACTTGATTCATTTGGTAGGTATTTGATTCAAATAGCTTGGCTGTGTAAATGGATTCCGGAAGAGTCACGATGGTTTAGATCACTACTTGAGATTTGTATTTTTCTACGGTTTGGGAATTTAGATGCATGTTGCGTTGGTTCTTCTGAAATGAGCTAAGTGAAAAGTTTCTAGCCAATGAAGTGGTTATTCTACTAGTAGTTCAAGGGTTATGGTGAATGCATGTATTATCGCGTAGTGGCATGATAGGTGCAATGAGCGGCATGGGAATTTGAAAGTTGAGGATCAAGGTTGCAGTTCGGTGTTGATAAGAATGTCACGAGCTCGGATGAGCAGGAAAAATAAAGTTAAGATATTTAGAGTAAGTTGGCGTTATCTTAGTGTCGCCTGAGAATGGTGTCTTGTGGAAGAGGCATTGTGTATTGGTTTGCGGATTCTTGATTTGCTTTACCAAATTAGAGTGGTTGGTGGTATGGATGTGCGGACTTTGCTGCCTGAGTGGAAGGTCGTGGGAGCGTACCCCACAGAGAGATTTGTATATGTGTGGCATGTTAGTCACTAGATTGTTAAAGATTAAAACCAAGTATGGAGGTTATGGTAATATCGCAAATGCGAGAGTTTATGCCTGAGAGGCATTCTATTCCTTGGCCTGTGGACTGTGGGAGTTTGTTTCGGATTTGACAGTTGTTCTTATGTGTCATGAATAGGGCCATTGTGGATCTTTGGAAGGTTATTGGCCCAGTATGGTATGATCAGAATTGGTGTGAGGTCCGTTGGTGGGTCTAGTGTGAGTGTGTGCTCTACGTCAGGTCGGATGTGTTCATTCGTCATAGCATTGATTACAGAGGAGTCATCGGGCATTTAATGTTATTCCCGTCGTCAGCTATTCCATGTAAATCTCTATTGTGCCATGTGTATTGTGAGGCAGCTTGATTATTCGCACACGTGTTGAGGTTCCGTGTAGCTTGCAGTGTTATGTGAGCAGGTGACTCTCGAGATGCAGGTCATCATTGCACCTTAGTTGTGCTTGGGTTTCATAGCGTATGGCGCTATCCGTCTCCCTATGATTCATATTATGCACTTGGCGTGCTTGTGGTCGATATTCGGGCATTTCATAAGCATACGAGTTACGGCTTGATGTGTGTGTTTTTCTTCTTGATGTTACGTGCGGATCGGGTGGCACGCCGCCAAGGGCATGTTATATGGGCCGGGTTGCACGCCGCAACAGTGTCATATCGGATCGGGCTGCATGCCGCAACAACGAGATGTTGAGCACAGTTCCTTACACTTATTTTGTGTGCCTTGTTTTCATCCCTGAGGTAGGTTTACAACATCTATTCGTCCGTTTTATTCGTTACGCGGGCTAGGTAGTCCTTCTCCAGTGTTGGTTCTTCCTTATGTATCACATTCGAGTTGTAGCTTGTTGGAGAGTTGTAGGCATTATATAAGATTTTTGGCAGTGTCTGAGATGGCTTATTGCGTGAGCAACTTGTACTGGGTGAGACGAGATTATTGGACCTGAAATTAGTGCAATCAGATTTATATAAGGTACATTAAAGATAAAATGTCATTATTTAGTTCAGAATGAGGTAATGGTTCTTGTCAGAAGGGGAAACTCCATGAATTATTGATTCTACAGGTGGTTATGAGTTTCTACACGTCTCTTTAGTCGTGGCAGTATTGCGAGAGTTGGAACAACACTTATATGTGTCATGAGGTATGTTGTGGGCATCAGATTCGTGAGATTTCAGCTGTTGTGGTCGGAGGATGTATTATGGGCATGTGGATTATGTGGTGCATGGTGAGGATTCAACAAAGGTGTATGATCATGTTTTGGTACAGTGTCTAGTGATTGATACGATGTTCGTATGTTGGAATCAGGTCTTGTAGAGAAATTCGGAAGTTAAAATTTGGTTCTGAAGATTATTAGCTACGGTTATAGGGAGGATCTTTAGTCTGTCTTGAGCTAATGTGTTCAACTAGGTTGTGGTGGCACGGGTAGGTGCACAAGGTGATAAACAGTGATTTTGGACAACTCTGGAGCAGTCCTTAGCACGTTCGAGGACGAACGTATGTTTAAGTGGGGGAGAATGTAATGACCCGACCGGTCATTTCGAGCTCTAGCGAGCCCGGCGGTTTGAGGACTTGAGTAGCTCCATTTTGGGTATTATGACTTGTACGTGTGGTCGGAATTGAACTTTGGGAAGTTCAGAGTTTATTTGGAAAGAAATTCTAATTTCGGAAGCTTTAAGTTAGAGAATTGGCTAAGGTTTGACTTTTCGGTAGATTGCCTCGGAATAGGGATTTAAGGGTTCCAATAGGTTCGTATGATGATTTCGAACTTAGGCATATGTTCGGGTTGAGTATCAGATCAACCGGGAGCATTTCAACGCTTGTTATGGAAGGTTGGTATTTTAAAGGTTTAAGAATTTTATAAGTTTGGTTTGAAGTGAATTTTAATGTTATCGATGTCCGTGTGGGGTTCCGAACCTTAGAATAGCTTCGTTATGTCATTTATGACTCGTGTGTGAAATTTGAAGTCATTCCGGATTGATTTTATATGTTTCGGCACAAGATATAGAATTTGGAAATTTGAAAATTAATAAGTTTGATTCGAGGCGTGATTCATTATTTTGATGTTGTTTGACGTGGTTTAAGGCTTCGACTAAGTTCGTAAGGTATTTTGGGATGTGTTGGTATATTTGGTCAAGGTCCCGGGGGCCTCAGGTGGATTCCGGATGGTTAACGAATCGTATTTTGGACTTAAGGAAAAGTTGGAGGATTCTGGTTGCTGGTGCAACCGCTTTTGCGGAAGCTTCATCGCACAAGCGGCCTTGCAGAAGCGAGGCAGTGGACCGCAAAAGCGACTAGAAGGGAGCTGGGAAGAGGCTGCAGGTGCGAAGGAATTTCCGCAACTACGTGACCACAGAAGCGGCCTAGGGGTCACAGAAGCGGTAGGGAGTGAGGCAAGCTGGAGGCGTAGGTGTGAGGTTTGTGCCGCACCTGTGAGACCAAAGAAGCAGATTCTTGGTCGCAGGTGCGACTCCGCAGAAGCGAAGTCTGGTCCGCAGATGCGAAGTTAGGGGGGCTGAATGGGGACCACAGAAGCGGTATTTTGGCCGCAGCTGCGGAATCGCAGAAGCGGCCAAGTGGTCCACGTGCGAGAGGTCGATGGGTAGTGTGTTCTTTTAAGAACGAGATTTCGCCCATTTTCTTCCATTTTCACTTAATTGGGGCGATGTTTGGAGAGTTTCAAGGGGAGATTTTCATCAAGCAACACAAGGTAAGTGATTTCCACCTACTACAAGTTAAATACATGGTTTGTATATGGATTTAAACATGAAAATTAGTAAAAATTTGGAATTTTGATAGAAAACCTAGAATTTGGTATTTTTGAATTTTGACCACGAAATTGGACATGGAATTTGGAATAAGTTATATATTTTAGTTCGTGGTGTTATGGATAAAGTTTATCTTTAAAAAGTTTCAGAATCCGGACATGTGGGCCCGAGGGTTGTCTTTGTTGGCTTTTGAGTGGAGTTGGGAATTATTTTCATTTGTTAAATTATACGTATTGGGGTACATTTGGATTGGGTTGTACGTTGTTTGACTAGTTTTGAAGAGACGAGCATCGATTTGAGGTGTTTGAGAGGCGTTGGAGTCGGTTATGGAACTTCGGAGTGAGATAAGTCTCATGTCTAACCTTGTGGGGGAGGGGGTGGAGG